>OY740807.1:4665025-4715025 GCA_963514005.1 Raja brachyura | reverse complement strand
AGTATTTTCACTGTAACTCGGTACACGTGACAATAGACTAAACTAAACTAAACTAAAGTCCTAGCCTGCTCCACTGCTCCTTATAGCTCAGGCCCTCAAGTCGAATAGCGAAAGGCCTGGATAGAGTGGATGTGGAGAGGATGTTTCCACTAGTGGGAGAGTCTAGGACCAGAGGGCATATCCTCAGAATAAAGGATATAGAGGGCATATCCTCAGAACATTGCCACAGACGGCTGTGGAGGCCAAGTTAATGGATATTTTTAAGGTGGAGATAGACAGATTCTAGATTAGAAAGGGGATCTCATTGAAACTTACAGAGTAATGAAAGGCATAGATAGCATGGATGTGGAGAGGATGTTTCCACTGGTGGGAGAGTCTAGGACCAGAGGTCACAGCCTCAGAATTAAAGGGCGCTCTTTTAGAAAGGAGGTGAGGAGGAACTTTAATCAGAGGGTAGTTCATCTGTGGAACTCATTGCCACATAGGGCTGTGGAGGCCAAGTCAGTGGATATTTTTAGGCAGAGATACACAAATTGATTAGAACGGGTGTCTGGGTTAATGGAGAGAAGACAGGAAAATGGGATTAGGAGGCAGACATCAGCCATGCTTGAATGGGGGAGTAGACTCGATGGGCTGAATGGCCTAGTTCTATATCTATAACGTGAATGTGTGTCGAGAACGTGAACGGGGTTGAGAGGGAAAGATAGAACAGCCAAGATTAAATGGTGGAGTAGACTTGATGGGCTGAACGACCTAATTCTCTTCCAATCACTAAAATGTTACCACGAGGAGGCTGAGGGAGGTAAGGACTGAAAACATGCTAGAACAATACAGCGCAGAAGCATAGTTAGATGTAAAAGGTCGCCTTTATCTGAGTAGATATCTATCTCAGATCAGTTTATCTGCAATAAATCAGCCTCTAGATAAGATAGTTGTTCTCCGCTGAAACACCACTGTGACTTAGTGACAATTTGACTCTTGGACATAGAAAATTGCACAATAAAAGTTCATCAATAGGAGCGGTGGGGTAATTAATCTTCTCAAAGTATCACGTGATCCATGCCAATGTTGGCTGGTGCATCTATTGAAAATCTGAAAATGGTGTCGGAAATCCCAGTCATAGAGTCCCACAGCATGGAAACAGGCCCTTCAGCCCAACTTGCCCACACTGACCAACATGTCCCATTACACTAGTCCCACCTGCCCGCGTTTGCTCCATATCCCTCCAAACCTGCCCTATCCACGTACCTGTCCAGACACAGGAGAAGGACTTACTGTGCTGCTGAGGTTTGTGGGTGAGGGCAGCAAATAGGGTGCCCCATTTTCTGATTCCATGGGGCTAGCCTCCAAAGTGTTTTTTTCAGTTTAGCTTAGTTTAGAGAAACAGCGCGGAAACAGGCCCTTCGGCCCACCGAGTCCGCGCCGACCAGCGATCCCCGCACACTAACACTACCCTACACACACTAGGGACAATTTACAATTATACCGAGCCAATTAGCCTACAAACCTGCACGTCTTGGTAGTGTGGGAGAAAAACTGGAGCTACCGGAGAAAACCCACACGGGCCACGGGGAGAACGTACAAACTCCGTACAGACAGCGCCCGTAGTCAGGATGGAACCCGGGTCTCTGGTGCTGTGAGGCCGTTGTGCCACCGTGACGACAACAGTTCTGGATCAGCTGCAGGAATCTAAATGGACATTTCAAGAAAGCAATTCAAAATGCTAATGTTTTTGCTTTCAGCATTTGCCCGAGGTAAGGGCTGATTGATGAGGGGGCCTCCACACTGAGCTGGCTGGTTGCAGTCTGTGAAGAACAAGGAGTGAGGCATCAATGCCCCCAATGAACCTGCCCCCTGGGCACCTGCCAAACCAGGGTGCAAAGCCCAGCCATCCAGCAGTTTCACTGGCCTTTTAATTGGGAGCACAGCACTGGAGCAGACCCTTCAGCCCACAATGACTCTGCCCAGCACAAAACCAATTCCAACTTGCTTCATGGCCTGGTTCCCCAACTCAAACGTCCAGGAGCAGAAACATTTGCCAAAATTGGTGGACACTGCCTAGTCCATCACGGGTACCGACCTCCCCACCATCGAAGGGATCTACAGGAGTCACTGCCTCAAGAAGGCAGCCAGCATCATCAGAGACCCACACCACCCTGGACGCACTCTCATTTCACCATTGCCATCGGGAAGAAGGTACAGGAGCCTGAAAACTGTAACGTCCAGGTTCAGGAGCAGCTTCTTCCCGACACCAACAGGCTATTAAACATGACAACCGCCAAACAGGCTCTGAACTACATAGATTGGGCACATTATTTTTGCCTTTGCAGTACTGTTTGTAAACATATATATATATATATATATATATATATATATATATATATATATATATATATATATATATATATATATATATATATATATATATATAACCGCCAGGCTATTAAACACCTCAACAATAAATTCCAAACTACATAGACATGGGGCATTATTTTTGACTTTGCACTATTTGTCTGTTTGTCTTTTTAATACTGAACTTTTTTTTGAAGATAGACACAAAAGGCTGGAGTAGGTCAGCGGGACATCCAGCATCTCTGGTCAGAAGGAACGGGTGACGTTTCGGGTCGAGGAATTCCTTCTCTACGTAGACGCTGCCGCACCCGCTGAGTTACTCCAGCATTTTGTGTCTTATCCAGCATCTGCAGTTCCTTCCTACACACTGGGCTTGTTATTGCTGTTAATAAATGGGCTTTACAGAGTACTGTGTTTACATGCCTATTGTGCTGCTGCAAGTAAGAATTTCATTGTTCCATTTCGGGACATATGACGCTAAAACTCTCTTGACGTTTGACACTTATCCCTCCATTCCCTGCATATCAATGAGCCTATCCAAAGATCTCCAGAACGCCACGATCGCATCTGCCTCCCCCGGCAGTGCGTTCCAGGCACTCACCACCCTCTGTGTAAAAAATCATTCCCCGCACATCTCCTTTAGTCGTTGCCCCTCTCACCTTAAAATAACCTGCTCCAGGATCTGTTATTTCCATCCTGGGAACAGGGGGTGTGGTGGAGGCAGATGTCCTAGTGTTTCCCCCCAACACTTAGGCTGGTCACGGTGGCGCAGCGGTAGAGTTGCTGCCTGACTGCGAATGCGGCGCCGGAGACCCGGGTTCGTTCCCGACTACGGGTGCTGTCTATACGGAGTTTGCACGTTCTCTCTATGACCTGCGTGGGTTTTCTCCGACATCTTCGGTTTCATCCCACACTCCAAAGTCATACAGGTTTGTAGGTTAATTGGCTTGGTATAAATATAAGAATTGTCCCTAGTGTGTGTAGATTGTGTTAACGTGCGGGGATCGCTGGTCGGCGTGGACTTGGTGGGCCGAAGGGCCTGTTTCCCCGCTGTATCTCTAAACTAAACTTTCTCTCCTTTTTCTTAACTCAGTTGGGCAAATGGCGGGTGGGTTGCTGCTAACAACTTTAATTTAACTGCTTTAGATGAGATTGGTTTAGTTTCGTTTATAGTCGTGTGTACCGAGGTACCGTGAAAAGCCTTTGCTGCGTGCTAACCAGTCAGCGGAAAGACTGTACTTGATTACAATCGAGCCGTCCACAGTGTTCAGATACAGGATAAAGTCCTTTGATTAGGCCGCGTTTGGTAGATAGTTTGCAATTCTGCTCGTCCCATTACAGGGCGGATGTGGAGGCTTTGATGCCTGGATTCGGGGGCATCAGCTACAGGGGGAGGTTTGGACAGACTTGGATTGTTTTCTCTGGAACGCCAGAGGTTGAGGGAAGATCTGTTAAAAGTAGATAAAATCACGAGAGGATAGATAGGGTAGACAGTCAGATCCTTTTTTTCCCAGGAGGGAAATATCAAATACTAGTGCCTTCCACCACAGTGAAGAATGCTGTGGTCGATGTTTGTGTTTAGTTTTATTGTGTATTGTGAGTTGTTTTTTGACTGTACCACTGCTGGCAAATTCATTTCACTGCACTTATATGTGTATGTGATGAATAAAACTGATTGATTGATTGATAAAAGGCAAAGCTTAAAGGTGAGATGGGCAACGTTTAAAGGAGATGTGCGGGGCTAGATCTTTTACACAGAGGGTGGTGGGTGCCTGGAACGAGCTGCAGGGGGTTGGTGGGGGAGGCAGATACGATAGAGACATTTAAGAGATTTTGGATTGGCCCATGGATACGCAGGGAATGGAGGGATATGGATGATGTGCAGGCACAGAAGAGTTGGTCTTGGCATCATGTTCGCCACAGACATTACCAACCTGCACGTCTTTGAAATTTAGTTCAGTTTAGATTAGTGATACCGCACAGATACAGGCCCTTCGGCCCACCGAGTCCACACCGACCAGCGATCCCCGCACACTAACACTATCCCACACACTAGGGACAATTTACAATTTTTACCAAAGCCAATTAACCTACAAACCTGTACCTCTTTGGAGTGTGGGAGAAAACCGGAGCACCCACGGGGTCACGGGGAGAACGTACAAACTCCGTACAGACAGCACCCGTAGTCAGGATCGAGCCCGGGTCTCTGGCGCTGTAAGACAGTAACTGTACCGCTGCACCACCGTGCCGCACTGCAGATTCTTAAGCAGTTTATAACTAATCATGGACTTGAAGTGTTGCGCTGGTTGTAAGTCAAGAATTATGTAATTGACGATAGACACAAAAAACTGGACTCAGACTCTGAAGAAGGGTCTCGACCCGGAACGTCACCCATTCCTTCTCTCCAGAGATACTGCCTGTCCCGCTGAGTTACTCCAGCTTTTTGTGTCTATCTTTGATGCAAACCAGCATCTGCAGTTCCTTCCCACACGATGATGTCAATAGTCGATGCACACAGCAATAGCCGACCAGCTGCAACATGACCTTCCTCTGCGGTAAAGGTGCGTGGTAAACACAAGTTGTTAAGGGCCTGTCCCACCAGCATGCAACTCTATGCGATGAGCGATGACCTAACGTGGTCGCTTGAGCCGTCCGGCTTCGCGGGGCCGGTCCCACTTCGATCGCCGGAGCCGTGCGGAATTGTGCGGAGTTCGTCCCGACATCGCGCGGGGCTCCGAAAAACTGACTATGTTCAAAAATTCCGCGCGGCAACGTCTTGTCGGCTCGCAGTCACCTCGACGCATTACACACCGTCCCAACATCGTGCCTCCATGACCCTCTCTGTAGGTGCCTCCGTGACCCTCTATGTGTGTGGCTCCGTGGCCCTCTGTGTGTGTGCCTCGGTGCCCCTCTCTGTGTGCCCCTCTCTGTCCTGGCGAACTTACCTTAGACTTCGCTCCAAGTTCGCCTCACTTTGCGCTGCGTTGCGCCACTCACCCGACCTCCGCGTGGCCCTCGCTGCCGGTTTGGTCGTGCTTGCCGCGTGCAGGCGCATGCTGGTGGGAACGGCCCTGTACAGGGGATCACCCGACCTCCGCGCGGCCCCCGCTTCTAGTTTGATCGCGTTCATTGCATAGAGTTGCATGCTTGTAGGACAGGCCCTTTATTGTCCCTGTATCTAAGTGTCTTTACTAGCCAAGAGGGAGAGGTGTTTGAATTTTTCATTCCAGACTGGCTGGATGTGCAGCGGCTGAGAGGAAGGAAAATACTTACTTTGTCCAGAGCCTCATTTCTTCTCGAGGGAGAGTCTAGGACAAGAGGGCGCAGTCTCACAATAAAAGGACTTACCTTTGGAAAGGAGATGAGGAGGAACTTCTTTAGTCAGAGGGCGGGGTGGTGAATCTGTGAAATTCATTGCCACAGATAGCGGCACAGTGGCGCAGCGGTAGAGTTGGTGCCTCACAGCGCCAGCGATTTGGGTTCGATCCTGACTACGGGTGCTGTCTGTAGGGAGTTTGTACGTTCTCCCCGTGATCTGCGTAGGTTTTCTCCGGGTGCTCTGGTTTCCTCCCACACTCCAGGATTGTAGGTCCTTTGGCGTGGTATAAATGTAAATTGTCCCCAGTGTGTGTAGGATGGCGCTAATGTGCGGGGATCGCTGGTCGGCGCGGACTCAGTGGGCCGAAGGGCCTGTTTCCGCGCTGTATCTCTAAACTAAACTAAGCTACAAGATGGCTGTGGAGGCCACGTCAATGGGTGTTTTTAAGGCGGAGGTTGACGGGCTCTTGATTAGTACGGGTGTCAGGGGTTACGGGAAGAAGGCAGGAGAATGGGGTTGACAGGGAGAGATAGATCAGCCATGATTGAATGGCGGCGTAGACTTGAGTCCGACCTAGTTCTGCTACTATCACTTATGAACATTGCAAGTTGCTCCTGAATCAACATTCTCAAAGCAGCAGAACCCAAAATGTCTGGAGCATCTACGTTTAAGCAACACGGACAAGATTAAAGACACATCGGCGCTCTGAATAAATGTTTACTGACACTACTGATCAAGATTCAGCAGACTTCACTCACGTCATTTTGAGCCACAGATTCCTTTTGAACTGAACGTAAGATCAAACGCAGGTCATATTTAATAAAGGCGTTGGCCAAAATTACCTCAGCTGCAAAATCACATTTCACACTCACTGGGTTTTTCCTGTGAGCTCTGGTTGCCTCCCACACACACGCCCCCGAGGCCCGTTTCCTTTCTGTATCCCTGAACTAAACTAAACTAAGTCCAGGTACAGCAGGCAGTGAAGAAAGCAAATGGCATGTTGGTCCTTATAACAAGAGGAATCGAATATAGGAGCAAAGAGGTCCTTCTGCAGTTGTACAGAGCCCTAGTGAGACCACACCTGGTATATTGTGTGCAGTTATGGTCCCCTAATTTGAGGAAGGACATTCTTGCTATTGAGGGAGTGCAGCGTAGGTTTACAAGGTTAATTCCTGGGATGGCAGGACTGTCATATGCTGAGAGAATGGAGTGGCTGGGCTTGTACACTCTGGAGTTTAGAAGGATGAGAGGGAATCTCATTGAAACATAGACATAGAAACATAGAAATTAGGTGCAGGAATAGGCCATTCGGCCCTTCGAGCCTGCACCGCCATTCAATATGATCATGGCTGATCATCCAACTCAGTATCCCGTACCTGCCTTCTCTCCATACCCTCTGATCCCCTTAGCCACAAGGGCCACATCTAACTCCCTCTTAAATATATCCAATGAACTGGCCTCAACTACCCTCCGTGGCAGAGAATTCCAGAGACCCACCACTCTCTGTGTGAAAAAATTTCTTCTCATCTCGGTCCTAAAGGATTTCCCCCTTATCCTTAAGCTGTGACCCCTTGTCCTGGACGTCCCCAACATCGGGAACAATCTTCCTGCATCTAGCCTGTCCAACCCCTTAAGAATCTTGTAAGTTTCTATAAGATCCCCTCTCAATCTCCTAAATTCTAGAGAGTATAAACCGAGTCTATGCAGTCTTTGTTCATAAGACAGTCCTGACATCCCAGGAATCAGTCTGGTGAACCTTCGCTGCACTCCCTCTATGGCAATAATGTCCTTCCTCAGATTTGGAGACCAGAACTGTACGCAATACTCCAGGTGTGGCCTCACCAAGACCCTATACAACTGAAGTAGAACCTCCCTGCTCCTATACTCAAATCCTTTTGCTATGAAAGCTAACATACCAAGATTGTTAAGGGCTTGGACACACTAGAGGCAGGAAACAGGTTCCCGATGTTGGGGGAGTCCAGAACCAGGGGCCACAGTTTAAGAATAAGGAGTAAGCCATTTAGAACGGAGACGAGGAAACACTTTTCTCACAGAGAGTGGTGAGTCTGTGGAATTCTCTGCCTCAGAGGGCGGTGGAGGCCGGTTCTCTGGATGCTTTCAAGGAAGAGCTAGATAGGGCTCTTAAAAATAGCAGAGTCAGGGGATATGGGGAGAAGGCAGGAACGGGCTACTGATTGTGGATGATCAGCCATGATCACATTGAATGGCGGTGCTGGCTCGAAGGTCCAAATGACCTACTCCTGCACCTATTGTCTATTGAAAAACGTACGAGGTCACGGGTACAAGCCCCGTACAGACAGCACCCGTAGTCAGGATCGAACCTGGGTCTCTGGCGCTGTGAGGCAGCAACTCTACCTCTGCACCACCGTGCCACCCCTTGAATACAATTGGTGAAACTATGCTTCGAGCCCATCATAGTCTTAATATAAACAGCATGGGACGCAGTGACAGGGCTGACAAGGATTGAAGTTTGGGTGTCTGCATCTGGACAGTTATGGCGGCATCTCCGTACAGCTGTTGATGGTGCGACGTGTTATAGTTTGTGCGGGGGTGTGTTGGGGGGGGGGGGGGAGGAGAGGAGCAGCAGAGACTGACCTACTTGTATAGGGGCAGTACAGTTATACCCATAGGACAGTGGTGCGTACAGTGGCATCGCAGCCTCACGGAACCAGAACCCCTGGCGCATAAGATCATAAGTGATAGGAGCAGAATTAGGCCATTCGGCCCATCAAGTCTACTCCGCCATTCAATCATGGCTGTTCTATCTCTCCCTCCTAACCCCATTCTCCTGCCTTCTCCCCGTAACCCCTGACACCCGCACTAATCAAGATTAGTAAGATTGAACGAGAACTTACCAGTTCGAAGGTTGATCTTTATTTTATGAGGAGTCGAAGTGAGGGATTTCGTGAAGAGCCCGCCGGCGCGCATGCTCGACATACTTCAAAGTAGCAGTGTGGAATCACAGAAACCAGTAACAGAAATGACTTGGCATAGTAAGATGAAAGAAACTCAAATTACCAGATGAAGGTGAGTGAGGGTTGGGCGAGGAGGGCACGAAATCCCTCACTTCAACTCCTCATAAAATAAAGATCAACCTTCGAACTGGTAAGTTCTCGTTCAATCTTACTATTTCATTTCGGAGTCACGTGAGTGACTTCGTGAAGACTTCAAAGCTTCTGTGATTACACGCCCTGGACCACGTCCATGCTGACACACCACTACCAGGGATGGATGGGAGGAACAAACTTGCTCAATAGTTCATACTGTAAAACAAGAGCATATTTATTAACAACAAATCAAAAACCCCTCATGCGGGGACACCTCCACGTTCTCGACCTGCATTCAGCACGGCTTCTGCGAACTGTAGAGGAGCAGCAACAGGCTTGTTATAAAAACGCTGAAACACAGCTTCATTCGCCCATCCTGCTGTGGCGAGAATTTGGTCCATGGGCACCTCCATGACCCTCGCCGCCGACGTCGATGCAGCCCTGGTGGAATGAGACTTGAACACATTAGTGTCGATACCTGACTTACCCAAGACGACCCGGAGCCACCTGGATATCGTCTGCACGGTCACTCGATGATGAGGTCTCTTATGAGTGACAAGCAGGTATCTCTCCATTCCTCTGGTGCCTGCCGTCACCTTGACGTAGTGACGGATATGGGAGGCTAAACACAGCCTAGCATCTGTGGGGTATGCCGGGAACTTCAGCTGCAGCCCTGTGCACCCAGGTCTATGCTGCTTTAGTAGCTCATCAACGAAGAAGACTACTTCTGTGGGGGTAGACGTCATTCTGTCGACACGAAGTTTGTGTAGTGTCTGTGCCCTCTGAGCTGAAGTCAGCGCTAGTAACATCACCAGCTTCATGGTGAGTTGGTCCAGTTGGAGCCCTTCCATGGGGGACCACGTCCTGAGCAGGGTTAAAACGTCCCTGACATCCCAGGTGATATTGTAGCGTGGTATAGGCGGATTCATATTGAATATACCCCGCATGAGCCTGGACACTAGCCTGTTGGATCCCACCTCAATCTTGAGGTAGAATGACAGCGCGCTCCTGGCGCTGTTGATGGCACTGTAACTTAAGTGTTCATCATGGTGCAACCCCGCGAGGAATTCCAGGACGTCGGTTATAGTCACGGCGTCGTACGTGATGCGAGAGCGGCTGCAGAAGGCTTAATACTTCTTGATGTGTGAGCGGTATCTTCGCCTTGTGGACTCTCGGCACGACGCCGCAATGGTATCCATGGTCCGAGTTGAGAGGCCATAGTGGGCTAACGGCCTGTTCAAAACCTGCAAGCCAACAAATTTAAATAGCCATGGCAGGGATGTGGCTCCCCTGAGACAGGGTGAGTAACTAATTCTGGGCAACCCTTTAAAAGGACCCAAGGCTCACTGAGCATGTCAAAGACCACCGGATACCACGGCTGTGTAGGCCAGTCGGGTATAATAAGGATGCCCTTAGCTGCATCCATCTGAATCTTTCATAATACCCGACTGATGAGGCAAAACGGGGGGAATGCATAGAAAAACCAATTCCCCCAGTCCAGCGAGAATGCATCTAGCGCCATAGCCCCAGGATCTGGTTCCCACGAAACGTAGGTTGGTACCTGATGGTTCAACCATGACGCAAAAAGGTCAATATCCGGTTTCCCAAATTTGGCTGTGATTTTGGTAAAAATTTCAGGATGCAACATCCATTCAATATTGTCATTGAACTTGCGTGACCTGGCGTCCGCCACAGTATTAAGCTCACCTGGCAAATAGGTAGCTGAAATCCAAATGTCTCTCTGAACACACCAGAGCCAAATTGAGTTAGCCAATTTATCACATGAAACTGACCTGGTACCGCCCATATGGTTTAAATATGCCACCGCTGTGGTGTTGTCTATTTGGAGACGGACATGTGCCCCAAAAACCTTGGAACAATAGGCACGAAGTCCGTGGAATGCTGCAAGTAGCTCCAAATAGTTGATCCCTTGTGACAACAACATAGTAGCCTCAAGGGTATCCCATCTGCCCCCGCAACTAGAGGAATGATCCGTAGCTCCCCAGCCATAAGAGCTCGCATCAGTTTGCAAGTATACCACCGGATTAGCCTCAATGACAGGCTTAAACAAGTTACTAATGTGGCGCACCCACCATCGTAACTCATCCGTCGCTTCAGGCGGCAGCTGCATTGGTCGATCATAATGACCAGTGTGCTGTCTTAACGCAGCGATCTTGGCCCTTTGCAAATTCTGATAATGCAAAGGCCCATATCGGGCTGCCGGAAACAATGCTACAAGTTTGCCAATTACTGTAGCTGTATGACGAATCGATGGTATACCAGTGGTGATTAAACCTTGACACACCTGGGTGACCGCCTCAACCTTATTAGGTGGTATGGTGACCCTCATGCGAATAGAGTCCACCGTAAACCCCAGATAATGAATTACCTGGGAGGGGCAGAACTTTGATTTGGCTGGATGGACAATGAATCCCAGCTGCTGAAATAAATTGACTGCAGCTGCAACACCCTGTTGAGCCAATTCCAGGGTGTGGCCCACAATTAAGATATCATCTAAATAGGCCATTACTATATGATGTCGTTGTCGTAAATAAGCCATAATTGGCTTCACCAATTTAGTGAATAATCGAGGGGCTGTGGTAAGCCCATTGGGCAAAGCCCTATATTGCCAGAGTTGACCCATCCAGATAAATTTCAGAAACCTCCTATAATATTTTTGAATGGAAACAGTATAGTACGCATCTTGTAAATCAATGCATGCCATAAAGCAACCATGTGAAATCAATGATTTGGCTGTTTCAAAAGTGTCCATTTTGAAATGAGTATATGTTACAAAAGTATTTAAACTAGTCAGATCAATAATGACCCGACAGCCTCCATCCTTCTTAGGTCGAGTGAATATATTGGAAACAAATTCCACGGGCTCATGAACCGTTTTCTCTATCACTCCCTTCTGCTCTAGCCTCAAAATTTCCTTATAGCCTGCTGCCTGTTCTGCAGCAGACAATTTAAATGTACGACCAGGCCTGTGCTGGGATGGAGGAATGTCCCCATTAAGAAACTCAATGCTGTGACCCTGCACATTTCGTAACACATACTCATCACCAGTAATATCACCCCATGCACCCAAAAAGAACCGAAGGCGCCCACCAACATGTGAGGTTAAACAAAGAGAAAAAAGAGAACCAGACCGCCTCACCTCCGCGGTTACCGGCGGCCCTTGACACGTGTGGGTGGACGTGGAGGTGCTGGGTTGGCTTGAGGGCGCGGCGTCCTCATCTTCCACCAAGGTTTCTGTCGACCTTGTCCTAAAAAAGCCCCCTGGTGCTGGGGTGGTTGGTAACGGGGTGGAGCTGGAGGGTAGGTCCTTGTAGAGGTGCTGGAAGATCCTCGTGGTCGAACAAGCGGAGCTTTCGAGCCCGACGGCGTGGGGGCGCTGTGAGGGCGCATGAGTCCCACCGTTTTGGCTTGTTTGTCAAGCTCTTTGACCCTCTTAGAGAGATCTTCGCCAAAGAGCTGACGGGGCGGCGGCGGCGGCGGTGGTTTGCACAACCCTGCAAACTTAGGGTTGAGCGCCGGGCGGATGCTGTTTTTGCGGAACCCATTTATTTCATGCTGAGTTGCACACAGCAGAGCGAGAGCATCCTCCTGGTCCAAGTTTAACTCATCCCCATCAACCGACCGCACAAAGGCGGTAATACCGGCCGTGAGGAGCTTCAGGATCCGCTGAATTTTCAGCTCCTGTTGACGGATAGCCGCACTGATGTTGCCCCATATCGGCGTATTGACCACAGGCACGTTGAGGGAGTTGCAGTTGGCTGGAGCCTTGTGACGGCTCATGGCCTGCATGAGAACCTCCTCCTGTAGCTGATGGTTGTTGAGGAAGTCCACTGTGGCTGCCAATTTTGAATTCAGTGGAAGCCCAGATGAGTGTGGGGCCGCGAACTTAGTGGCCACATCGAGAAGGCCCTCCGCTGGTAAATCGGACGGAGGTGGGATGGGGTCGACCAATACCTCCTCTTCCTGCTGCTCCAGGCTGATGGTAGAAGTTGGTGAAACAGCCCTGTGCCTGTCGCTGCTGGACGCTTGCTGCTGTTGACCATGAAGCAGGAGCTCCAGCAGCCGCTCCATCCGGTCAATACGCCCTTCACCCTGAACACTCAGGTGGTCGGAGTCCTCCGGCTCTGAAAAATGGCCGGGGCCCCTATCATCGGCCCGCACCTCATCGAGGCCCACCCGGTGCCGGTAGTCGTCGCTAGCAGCCGCCGAAGCGAAACTGCGCGATTCCTGCGCGGGCGTGTTCAACCGCCTCCGTTTAGCGGGAGCGGACGCCGCTGCCACTAAGGGCACTTGCGGCGTGATGTCGGCACCAGCCGCAGCCTGGATACCTGATGCCCGCGCGGGCTTGCCGGCAGCCCACGTCGTGGACCTCGCCGACGCATGGTCTCGCCCACCCATCCATGGGGGGCTCGGCGACCGTGACGAGACCCGACTCAACCGACCCGTCCCGGCGTCGAGAGTTGGGGGGCGTCGACTGGACCTCACAGCCGCCCCGGGTCCCGTCCTAGAACCTGACCGCTCCTCGGCGGCAGGTGAAGCCTTAGCCCCAACAGGGTTAGACTTTCGGGCTCCTGCCCTTCCCCTCCTCGGAGGGCTGGGTGAAAAGGGTCGTGCAGCCGCACGCACCCTTCTGCTCGAGGCCGTCAGCAAGCCTGCTGACGACCTGACTGCCATGGCAGGGTCCTCCTGCTCTGGTGGCACACCACACTCCTCCTCGTCGAACTCCTCCGAGCTGTGGTGTGCTGGCGGATCCGGACCTGTCGAGCATGCGCGCCGGCGGGCTCTTCACGAAGTCACTCACGTGACTCCGAAATGAAATCTATCTATCTCTGCCTTATATCCACTGACTTGGCCTCCACAGCCATCTGTGGCAAAGAATTCCACAGATTCACCATCCTCTGATTAAAGAAACTTCTCCTCATCTCCTTCCTAAAAGAATGCCCGTGGATTCTGAGGCTATGACCTCTGGTCCTGTGGTCCTAGACTCTCCCACTAGTGGACACATCCTCTCCACATCCACTCTATCCAGGCCTTTCACTATTTGTTGCTGTTTGATCCTGACTGTGCTGCCCTTCACACAAGTAGGACTGTAGGTTTGGTTTGGAGGTGAAGGAATATGTTGATGCTGATGGGTCGAAGTGTGTTTATCTCAATGCAAGGAGCAATGTGGTGAAAGAAAGCAGATGAACTTAGAGTCTGGATCGGTGCTTGGGGCCGTGATGTTTGTGCTATTGTGGAAGCGTGCGTGTGAGAGGAACGGCCACGGTGGCGCAGCGGTAGAGTTGCTGCCTCACAGCGCTTGCAGAGCCGGAGACCCGGGTTCGATCCCGACTACGAGTGCTGTCTGTAGGGAGTTTGCACGTTCTCCCCGTGACCCCATAGGTTTTCGCCAAGATCTTCACTTTCCTCCCACACTCCAAAGACGTACAGGTTTGTCGGTTAATTGGCTTGGTGTATGTGTAAAATTGTCACCAACCTGGGACCTGCGAGCTCCCGATGTTGTCGTCCACTGGGCCCGAGGCCGAGGCCCCGAAGTCGGGCCGCCACGACAGCCCTGAAGTCGGCCAGCTTCACGATGGTGAATCCTGGCTCTGCTTCCGGTGCCTCGAGGTCGGTCCCAGTTGGAGGCCGCCAGCCCCGCGATTAGGCCTCAGCGCAGATGGAGACGGAGATACAACAAAGAAAAGGTCGCATCACCCCGAAGGAAGAGACTAAAACAAGTTTCCCCCACCCCCCACACGTACACAACTAAAAATTAACTAAAACATACGTCCAACAAGACAAAAGAAAACAAAAAAAAAGGAAAAGACAGACGGACTGCAGGCGAGCCGCAGCTGCTTGGCAGCGCCGCCACTTCCAGAACCAGTGTGTGTCGGATAGTGTTAATGTTTGGGGTATCGGTGGACCATGCCACCCCTTGAATACAATTGGTGAAACTATGCTCCGAGCCCATTATAGTCTTAATATAAACAGTGTGGGACGCAGTGACAGGGCTGACAAGGATTGAAGTTTGGGTGTCTGCATCTGGACAGTTATGGCGGCATCGCCGTACCACTGTTGATGGTGCGATGTGTTATAGTTTGTGCGGGGGTGTGTTGGGGGGGGGGGGGGAGGAGAGGAGCAGCAGAGGCTGACCTACTTGTATATGGGCAGTACAGTTATACGCGTAGGAAAGTGGTGTGTACAGTGGCATCGCTGCCTCACAGAGCCAGTTATAGGAGCAGAATTAGGCCATTCGGCCCATCAAGTCTACTCCGCCATTCAATCATGGCTGTTCTATCTCTCCCTCCTAACCCCATTCTCCTGCCTTCTCCCCATAACCCCTGGCACCTGTACTAATCAAGAATCTATCTATCTCTGCCTTAAAAATATCCACTGACTTGGCCTCCACAGCTGTCTGTGGCAAAGAATTCCACAGATTCACCACCCTCTGATTAAAGACACTTCTCCTCATCTCCTTCCTAAAAGAACGTCCATGGATTCTGAGGCTATGACCTCTGGTCCTGTGGTCCTAGACTCTCCCACTAGGGAAACATCCTCTCCACATCCACTCTATCCAGGCCTTTCACTATTTGATGTTTGATCCTGACCGTGCTGCCCTTCACACAAGTAGGACTGTAGGTTTGGTTTGGAGGTGAAGGAATATGTTGATGCTGATGGGTCGAAGTGTGTTTATCTCAATGCAAGGAGCAATGTGGTGAAAGAAAGCAGATGAATGTAGAGCCTGGAGCCGTGATGTTTGTGGCCATTGTGGAAGCGTGCGTGTGAGAGGAACGGCCACGGTGGCGCAGCGGTAGAGTTGCTGCCTCACAGCGCTTGCAGAGCCAGAGACCCGGTTTCGATCCCGACTATGAGCGCTGTCTGTAGGGAGTTTGCACGTTCTCCCCGTGACGCCGTAGGCTTTCGCCAAGATCTTCACTTTCCTCCCACACCCCAAAGACGTACAGGTTTGTCGGTTAATTGGCTTGGTGTATGTGTAAAATTGTCACCAACCTGGGGCCTGTGAGCTCCTGATATTGTCGTCCACTGGGCCCGAGGCCGAAGCCTCCGAGGCTCTGAAGTCGGGCCGCCGCCACAGCCCCGAGTCGGCCAGCTTCACGATGGTGAATCCTGGCTCTGCTTCCGGTGCCTCGAGGTCGGCCCCAGTTGGAGGCCGCCAGCTCCGCGATTAGGCCTCAGCGCAGATGGAGACGGAGATACGACAAAGAAAGGTCGCATCACCCCGAAGGAAGAGACTAAAACAAGTTTCCCCCGCCCCCCACACGTACACAACTAAAAATAAACTAAAACATACGTCCAACAAGACAAAAGAAAACAAAAAAAATGAAAAGACAGACGGACTGCAGGCGTGCCGCAGCTGCTTGGCAGCGCCGCCACTTCCAGAACCAGTGTGTGTCGGATAGTGTTAATGTTTGGGGTATCGGTGGGCCGAAGGGCCTGTTTCTGTGCTGTATCTCTACAACTAAAATCTAAAACACAACTGGCAGCTCAACATTCTAGGGTTTCCGTGTTTCAGACCTGACAGAGACAAAGGCAAAGAGGCGGAGAATTGCACTATTAATCAGGGAGACTTATGATGTGTGTTTATCGGCACTTGGCCTGTACTCGCTGGAGTTTAGAAAGATGAGGGGGGACCTCATTGAAATGTCCTGAATATTGAAAGGTCTGGATGGGGTGGATGTGGAGAGGATGTTTCTTTTGCTAGTGGTAGAGTCCACTAATGATTGATAGGGGGCGCCGTCCTGTATGGTACGGCTGCCCAGCCTGCAGCTGTTTGTTTTTCACTCTTTTTTTTATTTTTAGTGAGTTTTAGTGTTTTGTTTTTGGAGTTCTAGTCTTTTTTATGTGGGTGTGGGGGAGGGGATGGGGGAAACTGCTTTTCTTTAATGATCTGGATGAGGGGATTGAAGGCAATATCTCCAAGTTTGCGGATGACACTAAGCTGGGGGGCAGTGTTAGCTGTGAGGAGGATGCTAGGAGACTGCAAGGTGACTTGGATAGGCTGGGTGAGTGGGCAAATGTTTGGCAGATGCAGTATAATGTGGATAAATGTGAGGTTATCCACTTTGGTGGCAAAAATAGGAAAACAGACTATTATCTAAATGGTGGCCGATTAGGAAAAGGGGAGATGCACCGTGACCTGGGTGTCATGGTACACCAGTCGTTGAAAGTAGGCATGCAGGTGCAGCAGGCAGTGAAGAAAGCGAATGGTATGTTAACTTTCATAGCAAAAGGATTTGAGTATAGGAGCAGGGAGGTTCTACTTCAGTTGTATAGGGTCTTGGTGAGACCACACCTGGAGTATTGCGTACAGTTTTGGTCTCCAAATCTGA
Organism: Raja brachyura; assembly: GCA_963514005.1. The sequence continues at coordinate 4,697,932 of OY740807.1, read as the reverse complement.
GGAAGGACATTATTGCCATAGAGTTAGTGCAGAGAAGGTTCACCAGACTGATTCCTGGGATGTCAGGACTGTCTTATGAACAAAGACTGCCTAGACTCGGTTTATACTCTCTAGAATTTAGGAGATTGAGAGGGGATCTTATAGAAACTTACAAAATTCTTAAGGGGTTGGACAGGCTAGATGCAGGATGATTGTTCCCGATGTTGGGGAGGTCCAGGACAAGGGGTCACAGCTTAAGGATAAGTAGGAAATCCTTTAGGACCGAGATGAGAACGACTTTTTTCACACAGAGAGTGGTGGGTCTCTGGAACTCTATGCCACAGAGGGTAGTTGAGGCCAGTTCATTGGCTATATTTAAGAGGGAGTTAGGTGTGGCCCTTGTGGCTAAGGGGATCAGAGGGTATGGAGAGAAGGCAGGTACGGGATACTGAGTTGGATGATCAGCCATGATCATATTGAATGGCGGTGCAGGCTCGAAGGGCCGAATGGCCTACTCCTGCACCTAATTTCTATGTTTCTATGTTTCTATGTTTCGTGGTCCCTACCTGGTCAGAGAGGCAGCTTTTCTCCGGCTGCAACTTCGACCCTTCCTCGCGGCCTACCAGCGGGCCTGGAGTGGCGTTTCCTGAGGGGACCGCCCAGAACCTCGGCTTCGCTGGCGGCGCAGCGCTGGAGCGCTATCTCGGAACGGGCAATGCCTTGTCTGGGACGCTGCGCTGGAGCTCCGGTGAGCTGAGACCGTCGAGAAAAACATTGCGGAGCCGCGGGTCTGGAGCGGCCAGCCGCGGGCGGTAGCGCTGACTTAACATCGGGAGCCTGGGAACTCTCGCCGAGATCACCAGCGGGGGAGCTCCATTCGGCGCGGCCTTATCGGCTTCGGAAGCCGCGGACTCCGGTAAGGAAGCGGCCGTTCCAGGTGTCCCAAGCTGCTGAGAGGATTCTCCCGACGCCGGAGCATCATCACCCGGCGAGAACGGCCTGGAACATCGGGCCTCGGTGAAGGCGACTGCGGAGGCCTCAATAGGCCCAACTATGGGTGGACATGGGATGGGGACTGGACTTTGTGCCTTCCCTCATAATGGGAACCATTGTGGGGGGGATGTTATTTGTGTTTAAATCTCTTTATTAGTGTTGTGTCTGTATTTCTTTTAAATGTGCTGCATTGGCAAGAAACATTTCACTCCACCAATTGGTGTATGTGACCAATAAAATAACCTTTGAACCTTTTGAGTCCAGGAGTAGAGGTCATAGCCTCAGAATTAAAGGACATTCCTTTGGGAAGGCGATGAGGAGGACTTTCTTTCGTCAGAGGGTGGTGAATCTTTGGAATTCGTTGCCACAGGAGGCTGTGGAGGCCACGTCAGTGGATATGTTCAAAGCGGAGACAGATAGATTCTTGATTAGTGTCAGGGGTTACGGGGAAAAGGCGGGAGAATGGGGACAGGAGGGAGAGATAGATCAGCCATGATTGAATGGCAGAGTAGACTTGATGGGCTGAATGGCCTAATTCTGCTGCTATCACTTATTACCTTCAGACTATCTGTGCGGCACGAGTGAGGATACACTGGAGGGTTCACCCTCTGATGCGGTTAGGATAAAGCTTAGAAATAAGAAAGATGAAAGCACTCTGACTGATTGTACTTTCGGTCCTCGAATAGCAAGCGGGAGCGAGAGGAATGGATACGTAGACAGATTACTGTTAGATGCCTTCTGGAGGTGCCTCGCGTGTCGGCGCAGGAGCCCCGCGGGCCAGAGATGGAGACTCACGGCTCGACGAAGCCCACGGCCATCGGTCTCTGGGTCTGGGGAGCCGGCGGCTGGGTCGGCACCACGGAGGCGTCTGGAGAGGACGCGGCGGCGTTAGCGGTGAGGTCGGCACGGCGGTCTAAGATGGCGCCGACCGACGAGCGAGGACAGACCACGTGGAAGTGAGGTCACTGCTGCCGGGGAAGGAACAAAGGTGAACCCGGTGTGGGGGGGGGCATGAAGGGAGGGGGAGGGGCGAGAACAGAGGGAAACCTTGCATGAGGGGGGAATTTGTACCTTTGTCAGTGCCCTTTATGAGCCACTATTTGAATACCATGGGTACGCAAACAAAGAACTTCACTGTTTAATTCGATTAAAAGATGCCAAAGCAACTGGGTGTGTTAGATGGTGACTTGAACATCCACAATATTGACTGGGACTCGCTCTCTTCCAAAGGCTTGGACTGGGCAGTCTGAGAGGAATATCCAAGAGGGCTTCTTGAAACAGTAAGGGTTCCGACCCAAAATACCAACTATTCTTATGCTCCAGAGATGCTTCCTGAATCGCTGAGTTACGCCAGCATTTTGTGTCTATCTTGTGGAGACTCCAACCCAAGAGGAACATGTGTAGGAAGGAACTGCAGATGCTGGTCTAAACCGAAGAAATCGTAGCTCAGCGGGACAGGCAACATCACTGGAGAGAAGGAATGGGTGACGTTTCGGGTCGAGACCTTTCATCAGACCTCTGTCAGGGGAGAGGGAAACAAGAGATATGGACGATGATGTGGAGAGATAAAGAACAACGAATGAAACGTATGCAAAAAAGTAACGATGATAAAGGAAAGAGGCCATTGTTAGCTGTTTGTTGGGTGAGAACGAGAAGCTGGTGTGACTGTGGTGGGGGAGGGATGGAGAGAGAGGGAATGCCGGGGTTATTTGAGGTTAGAGAAATCAATATTCATACCACTGGGCTGTAAGCTGCCCAAGCGAAATATGAGATGATGGTCTTCCAATTTGCGTTTAGCCTCACTCTGACAATGGAGGAGACCTAGGACAGCAAGGTCCGTGTGGGAACATAACGGACCTTATGTTGGGAAATGTGTTGGCCAGGGTGACTGGTGATTCACTGGATTGGGCATAGTGATCACAACTCCACAAGTTTTAATTGGTGGTGTTCTCATTCTTTAGGGAACGGGGGTTCCCCCTCTTCCATTATAGATGAGGCTCTCACTAGGGTCTCCTCGATATCCCGCAGCTCCGTTCTTGCTCCCCCTCCCCCACTCGGAACAAGGACAGAGTCCCCCTTGCCATCACCTTCCACCCCATCAGCCGTCATATACAGCATTTAATCCTCCAACATTTTCGCCACCTCCAACGGCCACATCTTTCCATCTCCACCCCTTTCCACAGAGACCGTTCCCTCCGCAACTCCCTGGTCAACTCGTCCCTTCCCACCCAAACCACCCCCTCCCCAGGCACATTCCCTTGCAACCGCAGGAGATGCAACACCAGTCCCTTTACCTCCCCCCTCGACTCCATCCAAGGACCGAAGCAGTCTTTCCAGGTGAGGCAGAGGTTCACTTGCACCTCATCCAACCTCATCTACTGTATCCGCTGTTCCAGGTTCCTGTACATCGGTGAGACCAAGCACAGGCTCGGCGATCGTTTCGCTGAACACCTCCGCTCAGTCCGTCTTAACCTACCTGATCTCCCGGTTGCTCAGCACTTTAACCCCCCCTCCTTTTCCCAAATTGGAGGAACAGCACTTCATATTTTGCTTGGGTAGCTTACACCCCAGTGGTGTGAAGATTGACTTCTCTAACTTCAGATAGCCCTTGCTTTCTTTCTCCAGCCCCTCCACCTTCCCAGTTGTCCCATCAAGAGTCAAGTCAAGAGTCAAGATTGTTTTATTGTCACTTGTCCCGAGTGGCACAATGAAATTCTTACTTGCCGCAGCACTACAGAAAATGTGAATATGTAAAATAGTACATAACGGGAAAACAAGAAAGGTCTTGCTGCCTCCGACAACATTCTATCTCTGCCTCGCCCAACATCAGTCTGAAGAAGGGTCTCGACTCGAAACGTCACCCTGTCCTTCTCTCCAGAGATGCTGCCTGACCCGCTGAGTTATTTCAGCATTTTGTGTCCACGGGCTGTAAGATTGATTTGAATAGGGAGAAGGCTGGCCATTGCAGGATGGTACTAAGCTTGAGTAAGGCAGATTAGGGAGGAGCTCGGAAGGGTACACTGGGCGCAGTTGTTACTGGGTAAGTCCACATCTGACATTTGGGAGTTGTTTAAAGGCCAGTTAACCGAACGTCAGCATGGGCATGTTCCAGTAAGAGAAGGAATAAGGATGGCAAAGTAAGGGAACCTTGGATGACCAAAGAGGTCGTGACTTTGAGCCCCACCGTGGGCCGTGGACTTAACATCGGAGCCGATCCCGTGCCTGGGATCGACGTTCCAACCGCAGCCTGCGGATTTCACCATCGAGGAGCTCACAGTCGCGGGTTGAGACCGCCTCCGGGAGGCTCCAAAAGCTCGACGTACAACTAGCCCCGACCCGGAGTAGATCGCCGGCCCGGGGGAGCTGAGATTACCCCCCGATGCAGGAGCTTGATCGGCCCAATGAGGAAGGCCCGTCCCGGCTACAGGAGCCAAGGCTACAGGATCCGTCAATGGAAGGATCGAGGTCCCCGACTGCTGGAGGACAAAGAAGGGAGAGATTGCCTTCCATCACAGTGAGGAATGTGGGGGAGTCACTGTGGTGGATGTTTATGTTAAAATGTATTTTGTGTGTTCTCTTGCTTTTTATCGGTATGACTTACACTTAGTTCCTTCCACACTGTTGAGTGCATTGGGCAGCAAGCTTTCACCATTTGGTTATGTGCAACGAGTTCACCCCTCGATAGGTTTGCGTCCCGGGCTTCCAAACCCTTCTGGAATGTTCGCCTCCATGTGAGTTTTGGTCGGCCTCTTTTCCTGCTTCCCTCAGGTTGCCGAGTCATTGCTATCTTAGCTGCACGTTCTGGTGACATTCTGAGGACATGTCCTGCAGATTTCATCCTGCTCCCCTCTATGTCCTGGCTGAGAGGCTTTGGTGGAGTTTCCTGGTAGATCTCCTCGTTTGTGATGTGGTCTTCAGGATCCTCCTCAAGCAGCGATGTTGGGATGCATCCAATTTCTTTTTCATCTTCACATTGATTTTCCATATCAAATGGAGAAATGTCAAATGGAGTTTCATCTGAGCGAGTGTGAGGTGTAGCACTTTGGGTGGTCAAAGTTAAGGGGCTGTTCCACTTGGGCGACCTAATTGGCGAGTTTAGAAGAGTTTGAAAAAATGACGTTGAAGACCTCCTTCAACTATGTTGAAGACCAGCTACGACTAGCGTTGACTAACTTCGGAAAAATTGGACACCGAATAGTAGAGCGTGAAGACGACCTCCTTGGATCTTCTTCGACCTCCCTTCGACTATGATGAAGACTATCTACGACTACCTTCGACTACCCTCGACTACCTACGACTAACATGGCGACCTGTTACGACCGACTACGACTAAACCTACGAGTTAAAAAAGTATTAATTTTTTTCATGGAAACCTTTTTTTACTCGTGGGCATTTTTTAACACATTGAAAAAAACGCTGCGACCTAGCTGAGGCCTGGAGTACGCGGAGACCACTCTCGAGCATGAAGGAGAGTTACGAAGACCTCCTACGACCTCGTGACGACCATGCTGCGAGTATGAGTTGAGGGCAAACACGCAAGAACCCGCGGATTAGGTTGCCCAAGTGGGACCGCCCCTTTAAGGGGAAAGTATACAATTAATGGCATGACCTTCAACAGCATTGACGTACAGAGGGATCTGGGGGTCCAAGTTCATAACTCCCTAAAAGTGACAATACAGGGAGAGAGAGTGGTTAAGAAGGCGTATAATATGCTTGCTGACATAGTTTGGGACAATGTAGAGTCAGGAAGTCATAATGCATCTTTATATAACTTTGGTAGACACAGAATGCTGGAGTAACTCAGCAGGACAGGCAGCATCTCTGGAGAGAAGGACTGGGTGACGTTTCGGGTCGAGACCCTTCTTCAGACTGATGTCAGGGAAGTGGACGGGACAGTTGGAGACAGTAAGACTGGTGGGAGAACTGGGAAGGGGGAGGGGATGGAGAGAGAGGGAAAGCAAGGGCTATCTGAAGTTAGAGAAGTCAATATTCATACCGCTGGGGTGTAAGCTGCCCAAGCAAAACATGAGTTGCTGTTCCTCCAATTTGCGCTTTGCCTCACTCTGACAATTGAGGAGGCCCAGGACAGAAAGGTCAGATTGGGAATGGGAGGGGGAGTTGAAGTGCTGGGCCACCGGGAGAACAGGTTGGTTAAGGCGGACTGGGCAGAGGTGTTCAGCGAAACGATCGCCGAGCCTGCGCTTGGTCTCACCGATATACAGGAGTTGGCACCTGGAACAGCGGATACAGTAGATGAGGTTAGAGGAGGTGCAATTGAACCTCTGCCTCACCTGAGAAGACTGTCGGGCTCCTTGGATGGATTGGAGGGGGGAGGTAAAGGGGCAGGTGTTGCATCTCCTGCGGTTGCAGAGGAAAGTACCCGGGGAGGGGGTGGTTTGGTTGGGAAGGGAAGAGTTGACCAGGCAGTTATGGAGGGAACGATCTCTGCGGAAAGCAGACAGGGGTGGAGATGGGAAGATGAGGCCAGTGGTGGGATCCCATTGGAGGCGGCGCAAATGTTGGAGGTTGCGGCAGGTACGATAACAATATTTAAGAGATACTTGTCGATCACAGGGATAGGAAGGGTTTAGAAGGAGCAAGACCAAATGTGGGCAGGTGGGACTGGTGTAGATGGGGCATGGATGAGTTTAATTGCATTTAGTTTAGAGATACAGTACGGAAACAGGCCCTTTGGCCCATCGTGTCTGCTCTGGCCATTGATTCCCGCACATTATCACTATCGTACACACACTGGGGACAATTTACAATTATACTGAGCCAATTAACCAGCAAACCCGTACGGCTTTGGAGCGCGGGAGGAAACCGGAGCATCCGGAGAAGATCCACGCAGGTCACAGGGAGAGCTTGCAAACTCCATACAGACGGCAAGCGTAGTGAGGATCGAACCCGAGTCTCTGGCGCTGTGAGGCAGCAACTCTATCGCTGCGCCACGGTGCCACACAAGGGCCTGTATGTCTCGATGACACCTCTATCTAGCAGGCATGACTGATTCTCGAACAGGATAGAAGGTCTTCGAGAGGGAGTCCTGTACTGAGTTGCTGAGCAGTGAGTGCCGTGGAAGTTGGAACATTGAGGATTGGAATGGACTCAAGTACGGGAGCTTTGTTTATTATTTCACTGGGAGCCCCCGGTTTGAGCTTGAGGTACAGAAAGACCAATGCATAAGTATGAATCAGGGCGATGGAGTGCCTGGAGGGGGATTGATAGGGAAATCTTGGACTAGGTTATAGTCAGTTGACAAATTACGTTTTGGGTTGAGATCCTTGTCCAGACTGATTGTAGTAGGGGGGGGGGCGAAAGCTGGAAGAGAGGCGAGAGCACGACCCAGCCAGGCAAGTGATAGGTGGATAGACACAAAACGCTGGAGTAACAGGCAGCATCTCCGGTTAGAATGAATTGGTGACATTTCAGGACGAGACCCTTCTTCAGACCCGAAACGTCTCCCATTCCATTGATCCACATGCTGCCTGTCCCGCAGAGTTACTCCAGCATGTTGTGCCTATTTCTGGCGTAGACCAACATCCGTAGCTCCTTCCTACACAAGTGATAGGTGGGTATAGGTGAGGTGGGGTTGATTGGCAGATGGTTGGACAAAGGCCTGAGATAAAAGGGCAATAGGCAGTGAGATTAGGGGCGGCATGGTGGCGTTGCGGTAGACTTGCTGCTTACAGCGCCAGACACCTGGGTTCAATCCTGACTACGGGCGCTGTCTGTACGGAGTCTGTCCGTTCCCCCCCTGGTTTTCTCCGAGTGCTCCGGTTTCCTCCCACACTCCAAACTTAATCAGCTTCTGTAAAATTGTACATTGTCCCTAGTGTGTGGGATAGTGTTAGTGTATGGGGATCGTTGGGCGGTGCGGCCTCGGTGGGCCGAAGGGCCTGTTTCCGCTCGGTATCTTGAAAGTCCAGTCTAAAGATAAAGCTGAAAGAGTGATGGTGGCAGGACATAACCCAGTAAGTGATGGGTGAATACAGATACAAACGCAGAAGTGAAGGACGTAAGGACCAAGTCTTTGGGTATTTTTGAAGTGGAGATTAACAGGTGGGACTAGCGTGAATTGGACACGTTGGCCGGTGTGGCCAATTTGGGCCGAAAGGCCTGTTCCTACACTGTATCACTCTGTGACTATGTGATAAAGTCTTGATTAGTGCGGGTGTCAATGGTTATGGGGAGAAGGCAGGAGAATGGGGTTGCAAAGGAAAGATAGATCAGCCATGGTTGAATGGTGGGGTAGACTCGAAGGGCCGATTGGCCTAATTCTGCTCCTATCACTTATCAATGCATGAACCGAACGATAGACAGACACAAAATGCTGGAGCAGCTGAGTGGGACAGGCAGCATCTCTGGAGAGAAGGAATGGGTGACGTTTCGGGTCGAGACCCTTCTTCAGACTGAACTTGTCCATGTTCTCCAGGGTGACCAGCTGAAGACTCCCGTTTTGTGTCTTTTTGCTTGTAAACCAGCATCTGCAATTTTCCTAGCTACATCCTCAAAACATTCCAGAAGATTAGTCAAGCATGATTTCCCCTTCGTAAATCCATGCGAACTCGGACCGATCTTGTTACTGCTATCTAAATGTGCCGCTACCTCATCTTTTATAATTGACTCCAGCATCTTCCCCACCACCAATGTGAGGCTGACTGGCCTAGAATTCCCTGTTTTCTCTCTCCCTCCTTTGTGAAAATGTGGGATAACATTAGCTATCATCCAATCCACAGGAACTGACCCAGAATCTATTGAATCTACAGAATCTATAGAAACCAAGTATTCATATTACAGGAGCAGAATCAGGCCATTCGGCCCATCATCTACTCCGCCATTCAATTATGGTTGATTGTATGATTTACAATTTACAGAAGCCAATTAACCTACAAAAACCCTCTAAATATCTTTAATAGGCACCAAGTGCTGGAGTAACTCAGCAGGTCAGGTAGCATCTCTGGAGAAAAGAAACGTGTGAAGCATAGTTTTGAACAGAAGCGTCACCTATTCCTTCTCTCCAGAGATGCTGCCTGACCCACTGTTACTCCAGCATTTTGTGTCCATCTTTGGTGTTATCCGGCATGTGCAGTTCCTTCTTACTCCTAATTTGGTGTAGCCCGAGGGTGGTGAACCTGCGGAATTCATTGCCACCGGCGGTTCTGGTGGCCAAGAGTTTGAAAAGCAGAGATTGACAGGTTTTTGTTTAGTGCGGGTGTCAGGGGTTACGGGGAGAAGGCAGGAGAATGGGGCTGAGAGGGAAAGATAGATCAGCCATGATCGAATGGCGGAGTAGATTTGATGGGCCGAATGGCCTAATTCTGCTATCACTCCCTAATAAAGTCTTTGGGCATTTTTAAAGTGGAGATTGGCAGGTTTTTGATTAGTAAAGGGCCTGTCCCACTGAGGCGACCCTTTAGGCTGCTGCCAGGGACTAGTTTTAATGGAATTCACCTACTACACCTGGCGACAACCTACGACAGCAAAAATTGTCGCCAACATTTTTTCAACATGTTTAAAATTTTCCTGCAGTTGCCTGTAGTCGCCCAAAGAATCGCCTGTGGGGCAGGCTCCTAAGGGTGTCAAAACGCTGCTATTAGGCAACGGAACCATCCTACCACAACTAGAGAGGGGTCCTGAACTACCGTCTACCTCGTTGGAGACCCTCAGACTATCATGATTTGAATTAACTGGTTTTATCTTGCACTAAACATTGTTCCCTTATCGTGCATCTGTACACTGAATGGATCGATTGTAATCGTGTATTGTCTTTCCACTGACTGGATAGCACGCAACAAAAGCTTTTCACTGTACCTTGGTGCACGTGACAGTAGACTGAACTGAACTAACCAAACTAAAGGTTATGGGGAGAAGGAAGGAGAATGGGGTTGAGAGAGTTGCGTAGGAAGGAACTGCAGATGCTGGTTTACTCCAAAGAAGGGTCTTGACCCAAAACGTCATCCATTCCTTCTCCCCAGAGATGCTGCCTGTCCCGCTGAGTTACTCCACCATTTTGTGTCCATCGTCGATAGATCGGCCATGATTGAATGGCGGAGTAGACTCGATGGGCCGAATGGCCTGATTCTGCTCCTGGAGCTGAACCCCCCCTGGCCTGAGTTTGCGGAAGGTACAGAACCTTCATAACCAAGCGAGCTCTGACCTCAATGCGATCCTGGCCCCCTCCTTCTCATCGACATTCGGATGTGGAAGGTGAACAGGTCCTGCGTGTTTTTACAAGGCTCCTGGCCGCTTGGCAGAGATTTCACCTCGGGATCAGTGCCGTGAACGGAGCTTCTGGGAAAATGTGTATCCATTAGCTCCCTGAAGGCAGCTGCCCAGTTTCCTGACCGCTGCATCTTGCCCATCCACTGAGGGAAGTTAATGGGGCTTGAGGGCCCAGTGATGGGAAAGGCCACGGGAGACGAGACACAGCCAACCAGGGGAGGCGAGAGAGGCGGTGGAGGGGAGGTGAGGGCAGCAAACTATCTCTGGGGAAGTCAATTAGCTGCATCACCCTAAGTGTGTGGAAACAGGGCAAGGTCCAAGCCATCGAGTGTGACAATGCTTGTTATGCATTGTCACAGAAGTTTGGCTTCAACATGCCATCAAATCTGACAGTTCTCGATCAGGTCACCGATTCCTTAACCTCCAATTATATTCCTTAACTCTTTAGGCATGGCCGGTGCCTTAGTTTAGTTCTGTTCAGTTTTGCTGAGAGATACAGCCTGGAAACTGGCCCTTCAGCCCATCCAACCCGTGCCGACCAGCGATCACCTTTTTAAAATTTAGTTCAGAGAGATAGCATGGAAACAGGCCCTTCGGCCCACTTGGTCCGTGCTGACCAGCGATTAGCTTTTTTTAGCTTAGTTTAGATATACAGCGAGGAAACAGGCCTTTCGGCCCACTGAGGCCGCACTGACCACCGATCCCCTGTGTACACTAGTTCTATCCCACACACTCGGGACAATTTATAGAAGTCAATTAACTTACAATCCCGCATATCTTTGGAGTGTGGGAGGAAACCGGAGTGTCTGGAGAAAACCCACGTGGTCACAAGGCCTCTGGTACTTTAAGGCAGCAATCTTCCGCCGCGTCAATGTGCCGTACGCTTTGAAAGATACGGCACGGGAACAGGCCCTTCGGCCCGCAGAGTCCTTGCCGACCACAGATCACCTGTATGTTTGTTCTATCCTACACACTAAGGACAATTTACAGAAGCCAATGAACCTACAAACCCACGTGCCTTTGGAGTGTGGGAGGAAACCGGAGCACCAGGAGCAAACCCACGTGGCCACAGTGAGAACGTGCAGACAGTGCCCGTAGTCAGGATCAAGCTCGGCACTCTGGCACTGTGAGTCAGCAACTCCACCGCTGTCCCACTGCACCAGCCTTTTTGAATGATACAGCATCGACACAGGCTCTTCGGCCTATTGAGTCTATGCCGACCGTTGATCGATCACCTCTTCACACTAGTTCCATGTTATCCCACATTCTCATCCTCTCCACACACACTGGAGGCAATTTGCAGATGGCTAATTCACCTACAAACCCTCCCTGTCTTTGGGATGTGAGCACCTGGCGGAAAGCCACGCAGTCGCAGGGAGAACCTACAAACTCCACATAGACAGCACCAGAGGTCAGGATCGAAGCTGAGCCTCTGCGGCTTTGAGTCAGCAGCTCCACGGGTGTCGGGGGTTATTAGGGAGAAGGCCGGAGAATAGGATTAGGAGGGAGAGATAGATCAGCCATGATTGAATGGCGGAATAGACTTGATGGGCCGAATGGTGTAATGGCCTAATGATCCATCTGCTGCACCAGCGTGCTGCCCCAACACTGTTGTTGGTGTTTGTTAGCAACTTTCCCAGCAAGTTTGCAGGTTTAAATCAGTGTTAATGGGCACCCTGTACACACGGGCTGTGGCCCGCCGTCAGGTGGGCGGCACGGTGGCGCAGCGGTAGAGTCGCTGCCTCACAGCGCCAGAGACCCGGGTTCGATCCTGGCCACGGGGCGCTGTCTGTACGGAGTTTGTACGTTCTCCCTGTGACCCGCGCGGGTTTTCTCCGAGACCTCTGCTTTCCTCCCGCACTCCAAAGAGGCGCAGGTTTGTAGGTTCATCGGCTTGGTATAATTGCAAGCTCACCCTAGTGAGCGTCGGACAGTGTTAGTGTGCGGGGATCGCTGGTCGGCGCGGACTCGGTGGGCCGAAGGGCCTGATTTGCGCTGTATCTCCAAACTAAACTAAACCAAACTAAACTAAACTCCCGAGGTTCCTCAAGGTATCACAAAACGGAGCCACATTTGAAAATTCCTAATCCTAAACCGAGAGAGACAGGACATTAAAAAAAAAGTGACGCCAGAAGCAAACTTGCAGTTCTTGACTGTCAGCAAGCGAGAGGGAGAACAGAATGTTTCACTTAAATGAAACGTAAAAATTGCTCATCCTCAACTGTATATTAATGGCTGTGGTGAGTCAATGATTCAACAGGTTCTATGTGAGAATGGAGGCTGTGTGGACTCATTAAAGCAACCTGCTCTCACCCCAGCCTTCCATTAATCATCTCTTCTTTCTTCCTCCATAAAACCCGTTGAACCCCTTCGCCCAAACCTCTGTTAAACCGTGAGGTTTGTGAAGAGATCACCGTGAAGAGCGACATTTGGACGGTGTGGCGTTTTAGTTGTTTTCGAGGTACAGGGTGAAAACAGGCCCTTCGGCCCACAGAGTCCATGCCGGCCATCGATCGGCCGTTCACACACTGGTTCATAAGTTCATGAGCTGCAGGAGCAGAATTAGGCCATTCAGCCCATCAAGTCTACCCCGCCATTCAATCATGGTTGGTCTAGCTTTCTCCCTCCTTCAACCCATAACCTTAGACACCCGCACTAATCACAAATTTATCAATCTCCACCTTTTAAATATCCATTGTCCTGATCTCCACAGCCTTCTGTGGCAGAATCCCCACCCTTTGACGAAAGAAATTTCTCCTCATCTCCTTTCTTAAGGTGCAACCCTTTATTCTGAAGCTGTACCCTCTGGTCCTAGACTCTCCCACTAGTGGAAACATCCTCTGCAAAAGGATGGGTGAAGATTTGGATAGGGGCCCTTCTCTAGACTTTGGAGAATAAGGCTGCGTGACGTTACACGTCGAGACCCTTCTTCAGACTCGAGAGAAAGGATGAGTGACATTTCGGGGCGGGATCCTTCTGCAAACTCAAGTACCTTGTGCGTTCCTCACCACCTTGCCTACCTGTGTTGCCACTTTCAGGGAATTCTTTGCCACGGAAGGCTGTGGAGGCCAAGTCAGTGGATATTTTTAAGGCACAGATAGATAGATTCTTGATTAGTACGGGTGTCAGAAGTTATGGGGAGAAAGCAGGAGAATGGGGTTAGGGGGGAGAGATAGACCAGCCATGATTGAATGGCAGAGTAGAATTGATGGGCCGAATGGCCTATTTCTGCTCCTGGAACTTATGAACTGATGAATTATGCTTTGTACCACTGGGTCTCTCCGTTCTACAACACTCCCCACAATTGATGCCATCAGCCACTATCTCACAGTTGTAGTTGGGGAAAAGATGAGATCATTAACAGAAGGTTTGATGGATATCTGATAGTTTCTTCCAAACCTATGCTGGCCCTTTGTTCCATTTACTTCCCTGCAATCCATTCTCTTGCATGTGCCCATCGACTCTCCCTTCTCCCTCATTCTCCTGCCTCCCACACTCGGGGGAATGGACAGCTGCCAACTGACCACACACCATCACAGCGTGGTTTGGGAACAGCTCCATCCAAGACCACACGAAGTTGCAGAGAATTGTGGACGCAGCTCAGACCATCAGGCAAACCAACCTCCCTTCCATTGACTCCATTTACACTTCACTCTACCTTGGCAAGGCCAGCAGCATCATCAAGGACGAGTCGCACCCTGGCCACTCCCTCTCCTCCTCTCCCCCATCTGGCAAAAGGTACAGAAGTGTGAAAACGCACACCTCCAGATTCAGCAGCAGTTTCTTCCCAGCTGTTATCAGGCAACTGAACCATCCTACCACCAACTATCGACCGGTCCTGAACTACTACCTACCTTATTGGACTGTCTTTAATCGGACTTAACTGGACTTCATCTGGTCCTATACATTATCCAATTTGTCCTGTATCTGTACACTGTGGACAGCTGGATTGTGGACATGGACAAGTGATGTATTGGGTGGGGGGACTTCTTCGACTGCAAAGAAAAGGTGGATGCTCAGTCTTTGCATCAGGGCTCTAGAATCCAAAGCTCGAACACACCAGTTCCAGAGAGGGTTTAAGATGAGAGAGGAAGGATTTAGGGAGTTGTTGAGGGTTAAGTTTTTACAGTGGGGAAACAGACCCTTCATCCCACCGAGTCCGCGCCAACCAGCGATCACCCCGTACACTAGCACTCCACTACACACTAGGGACAATTTACAATTTCCCTTCAAATCCAATTAGCCTCCAAACCTGCATGTCTTTGGAGTGTGGGAGGAAACCGGAGCACCCGGAGAAAACCCACGTGGTCGCAGGGAGAACGGACAAACTCCGAACAGGTACAGCAGTACCTGTAATCAGGATGGAACCCGGGCCTCTGGTGACGCGAGGCAGCAACTCTACCGCTGCACCACCATGACGCCGTTTAACGGATATCTGGAGAGGATCATGGATAGGGAATCTTTAGAGGGATATGGGCCAAACACGGTCAATCAGGAATAACTCAGGAAGATGTCTGGCTCAGCATGGAAAGGTGACAGAAATGCTGGAGAAACTCAGTGGGTGAGGCAGCAACTATGGAGCGAAGGAAATAGGCAACATTCGGGACCATAGATGCTGCCTCATGTGTCCCTGATAGGACAATGAAATTCCTGCTTTGCTTCAGCACAACAGAACATAGTAGGCATTGACTACAAAACAGATCAGTGTGTCCATATACCATTATATAAATATATACGCACATGAATAAATAAACTGATAAAGTGCAAATAACAGATAATGGGCTATTAATGTTCAGAGTTTTGTCTGAGCCGAGTTTAATAGCCTGATGGCTGTGGGGAAGTAGCTATTCCTGTACCTGGTCGTTGCAGTCTTCGGGCTCCTGTACCTTCTACCTGAAGGTAGCAAGGAGATGAGTGTGTGGCCAGGATGGTGTGGGTCCTTGATGACGCTGCCAGCCTTTTTGAGGCTGCGACTGCGATAGATCCCCTCGATAGAAGGAAGGTCAGATCTGATGATGGACTGGCCAGTGTTTACTACTTTTTGTAGTCTTTTCCTCTCCAGGGCCCTCAAGTTGCCGAACACTCACGATTACAGTTTTCTCCAGCACTTTTGTCTACCTTCCATTTTCCAGCATCTGCAGTTCCTTCGTAAACATCAGCATGGAAAAGATTGGCTGAAGGGCCTTTTCCAATGCTGTAGAACTGAATGGCGCCCTGAAACTGTAACCTTGAAAAACGATTAGGAAATCTAACAAAGACTAATAGGTTCTCTTATCTTCATATGCATCTGACACTTTGATCGAGGACTTCGATATACCTGTAGATTTGTAGATCCCTTGTTCAGGATAAGGCAAGGTATATTTGGTGAATTTTAACCCATTGTTTGCTAAAGTGTTTCTACGAAGGCAGCAACATCTGGTGGTGATGAATTAAATACAAACTCTGGTCACAGAGTTTAAATGGTTGCAGTCAGGTAGTTAAACCTGTGGCCCCATGAACTGCCCAGCAGTGAATAAATGGCATCTTTTCTCAATCATATTAAACTGTTGTTTGGCTTCTTAATAGACAATAGACAATAGACAATAGGTGCAGGAGGAGGCCATTCGGCCCTTCGAGCCAGCACCGCCATTCAATGTGATCATGGCTGATCATCCCCAATCAGTACCCCGTTCCTGCCTTCTCCCCATATCCCCTGACTCCGCTATTTTTAAGAGCCCAATCTAGCTCTCTCTTGAAAGCATCCAGAGAGCCGGCCTCCACCGCCCTCTGAGGCAGAGAATTCCACAGACTCACCACTCTCTGTGAGAAAAAGTGTTTCCTCATCTCCGTTCTAAATGGCTTTTCACTTATTCTTAAACTGTGACCCCTGGTTCTGATCTCCCCCAACATCGGGAACATGTTTCCTGCCTCTAGCATGTCCAAGCCCTTAACAATCTTATTTATTTCAATGAGATCCCCTCTCATCCTTCTAAACTCCAGAGTAAACTCTTGGTGTTTGGTATCATAGAGTCACTGTGTGATACGGTGTGGAAACAGGTCCTTCGGCCCAACCTGCCCACACCGGCCAACATGTCCCAGCTGCACTAGTCCCACCTGCCTGTGTTTAACCCATATCCTTCCAAACCTGTCCTATCCATGTACCTGTCTAACCACTTCTTAAACGTTGCGATAGTCCCAGCCTCAACTACCTCCTCTGGCAGCTGGTTCCATGCACCCATCATCCTTTGTGTGAAAAAGTTACCTCTCAGATTCCTATTAAATCCTTTCTGCTGCACCTTAAATCTATGTCCTCTGGTCCTCAATCCCCCTACTCTATGCAAGAGACTCTGTACATCTCTTCCTCTCTTATACATCTTATAAGATCACCCCCCAGCCTCCTGCGCTCCAAGGAATAGATTCCCAGCCTATTCAACCTCTCCCTACAGCTCAGAACCTGTAGCCCTGGTAACGTCCTCATTAATCTTCTCTGTACCCTTTCAGGTTGACAACTTCTTTCCTATAACACGGTGCCCAGAACTGAACACAATACTCACCAACGTGGCCTCACCAACGTCTTATCCAACTGCAACGTGATCTCCCAACGTCTATCCTCAGTAGACTGACTGATGAAGGCCAAAGTGCCAAAAGCCTTTTTGTCCACCTTATTTACCTGCGACTCCACCTTAAAGGAACCATGCACCTGCACTCCTAGATCCCTCAGTCTGAAGAAGGGTCTCGACCCGAAACGTCACCCATTTCTTCTCTCTAGAGATGCTGCCTGTCCCACTGTTACTCCAGCATTTTGTGTCTATCTCCGACTGTAGATCTCACTCCGTGTGGAAACATATACCAATAAATGATGTTATAATCTCTTTTTATGTTTCTCCCTGTTCTTATATTCTATCTTGCCTTTTTGTAGTTTAGTTTAGTTTCTCCACCGGGGGCGCTGCATGATTGGCAGCCCCGCCAACAGTCTGTCTGTTTTTTCGTCTTTTTAAAATTTTTTACTGTGTGTTAAAAGTTTGTGTCAATGTTCTCCGGTTTGTTTTATGAGGGGGGGGGGAGGAGAAGGGGTCAGGAATTTTTTTTTTCAGTTTCTTACCTTGCCGGAAATGCGATTAATTTTCAGATCGCATTCTCCGGTTGCTCTGTGGCCTAACATCGATGGAGCTGGAGGCCTCCTTGGACTGACCTTGGGCCTCGGGGCGTGGACTTCCATCGGGAGCCGATCCCTTGCCTTTACATCGGGAGCTCGCAGCCTCGGGAGAGGCCGTGGATTTCGGGAGCTCCAATGATCGATCGTCCGGCACGGGTGAGCTGACATCCTCCCCGGTGCGGGAGCTGATCGCCTCGCCGCGGAGGGCCCAACCACCGGCTACGGGATTGAAGATCATCCCGTCAACGGAGGGCTCGAGGCCCCCGACTGCTGGAGAACAAAGGGAAGAAATTGAACTTTTTTTCGCCTTCAATCACAGTGAGGAATGTGGAGGAGTCACTGTGGTGGATGTTCGTGTTAAAATGTGTTTTGTGTGTTCTGTTGCTCTTTATTTGTACGACTGACTTGGCAAATTAAATTCCTCGTATGTTGCAAAACATACTTGGCTAATAAAGTATTATTGTGATTGTGATTATTGTGATTTGAGTTTAGTTTTGTTTAGTGCTACAATGTGGAAACAGGCCCTTCGGCCCACCGAGTCCATGCTGACCAGAGATCACCCGTACACATGTCCTATCCTGCAGACTAGGGACTATTTATAGAAGCCAATGAACCAACAAACCTGGACGTCTTTGGGATGTGGGAAGAAACCGGAGTATCCAAAGGAATCCCACGCGGTCACAGGGAGAACGTGCAAACTACACACAGACAGCAGCCATAGGCAGGATTGAACCCGGGTCTGTGGCTGTGAGGCAGCAACTCTACCACTGCTCCACTGTGGCCTTACCCACCTCAGGAACAGCTTCTTCCCCGCCCTATTATCAGGCTTCTGAACGGTCCTTCCATAAGCGTCGGTACTGTCCCATTCACCTCTACTACCTGCTCTGGCACCTCGTTTTGTTCAACTGTGCGAAAAAGTTGCCCCTCAGCTTCCTATTAAACCTTTCCCCCTCTCACCTTACACCCACGCCCTCTAGTTCTTGCATCCCCTCTCCTGGGAAAAAAAACCCCATCTATTCCCCTCATAATATTATGCACTTCTACAAAACCCCTCAGCCTCCACGGGACAAAGTTCCCCCCGTGACCTGCGTGGGTTTTCTCAGAGATCTTCCGTTTCCTCCCACACTCCAAAGATGTGCAGGTTTGTAGGTTAAATGGCTTGGTATAAATGTAAAAATTGTCCCCAGTGGGTGTAGTATAGTGTTAATGTGTGGGGTTCGCTAGATGGTGCAGACTAGGTGGGCCGAAGGGCCTCTTTCCGCACTGTAAATCTAAATTAAACTACTACCTCCAAATAAGCTCTAAACCACATAGACTTGGAGGACATGGATTTTGTTTTTTTGCACTTTTATTGTTTGTCTGTTTTATGTATACACATATGTGTACATATATGTATATGGATTGTATAAATTGATATATATATATATATATATATATCAATTTATACAATCCATTTCAATCCATTTCATGTCAAGTCAAGTCAAGCACAGGGCACACATGGCCAGCCAACAATGCAATCCACTTGCTTTCAATTCAGGTGAGGTTAAGCAAAGCAAAGGCAAAGCAAAAGCACAAGCGCAGGGCAGGCAGGGGCAGGCAACAATATAATCCATTTGCTTTCATTTCTGGTGAGGTCAAGCAAAGAAAAGGCAAAGCAAAAGCACAGGGCAGGCCAAACAACTCATTTCATTTCATTTCCATTTCAATTTGAGTTTCAAGCACAGGGCAGGCCAAACAACTAATTTCATTTCATTAAGGGCTAACAAATCTTTTATTGCAAGCACATTAAGGGTTAACAAATCATCATTCATTGCAAGCACATTGCTGGCTAACAAATAACCATATAATCATATAATCATCATTCATTGCAAGCACATTGCTGGCTAACAAATAACCATATAACCATATAACAATTACAGCACGGAAACAGGCCTTCTCGGCCCTTCCAGTCCGTGCCGACCATTTATTTTCCCCTAGTCCCATCTACCTGCACTCAGACCATACCCCTCCATTCCCTTCCCGTCCATATACCTATCCACTTTACTTTTAAATGTTAAAATCGATCCTGCCTCCACCACTTCTGCTGGAAGATCATTCCACACAGCCACCACTCTCTGAGTAAAGAAGTTCCCCCTCAAGTTACCCCTAAACTTCTGTCCCTCAATTCTCATGTCATGCCCTCTTGTTTGAATCTTCCCTAACCTCAATGGGAAAAGCTTATCCACGTCAACTCTGTTATCCCTTTCATCATTTTAAAGACCTCAATCAAGTCCCCCCTTAACCTTCTGCGCTCCAAAGAATAAAGACCTAACTTGTTCAACCTTTCTCTGTAACTTAGTTGCTGGAACCCAGGCAACATTCCAGTAAATCTCCTCTGTACTCTCTCTATTTTGTTGACATCCTTCCTATAATTAGGCGACCAAAATTGTATACCATACTCCAGAATTGGTCTCACCAATGCCTTGTTCAATTTTAACATTACTTCCCTACTCCTTGCACAAATCATTTATTGCAAGCATATAACCACATAAAGCACATAACCACATAAAGTACATAAAGGGTAGACACAGTTCAGTAGACTCACAGTTCAGCAGACTCACAGCAGACTCACAGAGTTGTGGCCTCTCCCTCATGATCTGTCAGAGTGACTGACTCACGTCCAGGCATCCGGGGTTTTATAGTCCTGCCCTCCCCCCAGAAGGGGTTTTACCTTCATCACGATGATTGACAGGCGAGAGGACCAATCAGCTGATCTCAGATTTTTAAACACTCATAACTTTTTAATTTTTCACAGATCGGAAAAATCCTCGGGGCTGCCTCAGCGGAGGAGGACTGAGTAAAATGGCCAAAAATCATAGCGATATAGGTTAGTGTTTTTTCTAAAATCAATACACGGTGCAGACAGGAGGTGATCAAGATGAGACTCCGATTTAATCAAATTCTTCCGTTTTCATTAACAGCTAACATTGTGTTTATATTTTTTAAAGAAAAAACGCGATTTTCTTTGACAATTCCATTAAAATTAAATCACAATTTTCATTGTGGGGGGCGGGGGAGATGGGGGGAGGTGGGGGGGAGGTGAGCAGTGGTAGAGCAGAGGGATAGAGGGTGAGGAGGGTCTAGGGAGGGAGTGGGGTTATGGGGGGAGGGAGGGTGTGACTGAGGGTAGGGGAAAGGAGAGGGAGGGAGAGATGAGGGAGGGAGTGGGGGAGGGGAGGAGGAGAGGGGAAAGAAGAGGGAAGGTGAAGAGGCCTGGCGTTGACCGAGCACCGGGGCTGTAGCCGGGCCTGGGCTTTGGGCGCTGGGGAGCGGACACGAACACTGACCGGGCCCTGAGCACGTTTCCGGCCCTGGGCTGGGGTTCGGGCCAGTGCAGGGTCCGGGGGCTGCTCCTCCGGGCCCGCAGGGAGGGAGAGGAGTGGGGCCCAGGGCAGACTAGGCCGCAGCCTCAGCCTCAAATTCCCCCTTCTGCGGCTGCCGATCGCTCGGCCTGTCCCCCCCCGGCGGCCCCCGCCTCCACTACAACTTCATCGCCGGCGTGTGGGGGAAACGGGGCCGGCGGTGGTTTATACACATATATGCACACTTATGTCTATACACATACACACACTGAATGTTTTTTTCCTCTCGTGTATTATATTGTTTACATATTCATGTACTGTGTTTGCATATCGTGTTGTGCTCCAGCAAGTAAGAACGTCATTGTTCTCTCTGGGACACACGACAATAAAACTCTCTTGACTTGACTCTTGAGGTCCTGCCCTGCTTTGACTTCCCAAATGCAACACATTGCACTTATCCAAATTAAACTCCAGTATCCATTCTTGGGCCCATTTGCCGCAGCCGATCAAAACCCCACTGAAATTCTTAATGAATGAATGAATACGTTTATTGGCCAAGTATATACACATACAAGGAATTTGCCTTGGTGCTCTGCTCACAAGTAACAACACGACATACAGTGACAATAAACATTACACATAAAACATAGAAACATAGAAATTAGGTGCAGGAGTAGGCCATTCGGCCCTATGAGCCTGCACCGCCATTCAATATGATCATGGCTGATCATCCAACTCAGAATCCCATACCTGCCTTCTCTCCATACCCCCTGATCCCTTTAGCCACAAGGGCCACATCTAACTCCCTCTTAAATATAGCCAATGAACTGGCCTCAACTACCCTCTGTGACAGAGAGCTCCAGAGACTCACCACTCTCTGTGTGTGAAAAAAGTCCTTCTCATCTCGGTCCTAAAGGATTTCCCCCTTATCCTTAAAACATTAATAATAAAACATTATACTTTAAACATGTGAATGAAATAACAACCGGTGGTGCAGCGGTAAAGTTGCTGCCTCACTGCGCTTGCGGCACCAGAGTCCCGGGTTCGATCCCGACTACGGGTGCTGTCCCCGAGCTCCGACGTACCCGCTACATTCATTCTCCGTGCTTACCACGAGTTTGATTTTTTTTTAACTCGGGAGAGCTCTTGGAATGAACTCGTACCGTGGGACAGGGCTATTACAGCTAGAGACCCAGGTTTGATCCTGACTATGGGTCCTGTCTGTACAGAGTTTGTACATTCTCCCCGTGACCATGTGGGTTTTCTCCGAGATCTTCGGTTTCCTCTGTTGCCAAAGACGTACAGGTTTGCAGGTTAATTTGCTTTGCATAAATGTAATATTGTCCCTGGTGTATGAAGTTAGGATAGTGTGCAGGGATCGCTGGTCGGCACGGACTTGGTGGGCCGACAGGCTGTATCTCTAAACCATCTTCACTGACTACAGTACCACATTTTTAGTGTTATATGCAAATGTACAAATCATGCCCTGTACATTCTCTAGTTTTATATAAAGCAAGTTCCTCTCTTTACGAGGAAAGATTAAAAACATGTAGTTACTGTAAGAGATTTCAACATCTGTTTACGTATTGCCACACATTGAATGAAGGAAGTTGGTATATGAGGGAGCAGAATTTGTTTTAGATCCCTGGGTAATGATTTATTCCTGAGCCATTAAAAAGAGTGGCGGACCCATGATGTGTGCTGTGCTGAGGATCTTGTGATGAGAAATGTCCCCATGATGATGTTGTATCAGTCCCTCCACAGAGACCGGTCCCTTCCCAACTCCCTGGTTCACTCATCCATCCCTCCCTACCCAACCCACCCCCTCCCCAGGTGCCTCGTGGATGGCGAGACCGACATTGCAACGACCTCGGCAGTCCGCCTGTCTTTTTTTACATTTTTGTCCCGTTGAATGTATAGTTTGGTGTGGTTTTTATATTGTTTTTAACTGTGTATGTGTGGGGGTCGGGGGGGGCGGGAGGGGGGGGGGGGGGAACTTTTAAATCTCTTCCCTGTGCGGGTGACCCGACCTTTTCCTTGTCGGGTCTCCGTTGTCGTTGGGGGCTAGCACCGTGGAGCGGCCTCCGACCGGGACGACCTGGGGGCTCCGGACGCGGAGCCTGCGGACTCACCATCGTGGGGCTGGCCGGCTTCGGAGCGTGGGGAGCTGTGGTGGCGCGCGGCTGTGACCCGACTCCGGAGCTTCGGGGGCTCCAGCCGCAGGCCCGGTGGACGGTGACATCGGGAGCTTGCGGGTCCCCGGTGGGAGACCGCTTTCCGGAGCTCTCGCAGTGGCAACTTCTCCCGCCCGAATTGCGGGGTTGAAAATGACCCGGGGCGGGGCCTAACATCGCCCGGCGCGCATTTAACGGCCGCGGGACTTGCCATCGCCCGCCGGGGGCTTTAACATCGGGAGAAGAATGGAGAGCAGGGGAGAGACAAGACTTTGCCTTCCATCACAGTGAGGAGGAGATTCACTGTGACAGATGTCTGTGTGAATTGTGTTGGTGTGGGTCTTGTTAATTGTTTCTTCTTGTTGTATGGCTGCAGAAACCAAATTTTGTTTGAACCTCATTTGAGTTTCCAATGACAATAAACAATTGTGTTGCATTGTTCCCCTGCAACCACGGCCGATGCAACACCTGACCCCACATCTCCACCCTCATCTCCATCCGGAGACCCCAGCGTTCCTTCCAGGTAAAACTGAGGCTCACGTGCACCTCCTCTAACCTCATCTACTGCATCCTGTGTGCTCAATGTGGGGTCCTTTACATGGGTGAGACCAAGCGAAGACTTGGCCAACCGCTTTGTCGAACATGTGTTTAATTTAGTTTAGAGATACAGTGTAGAAACAGGCCCTTCGGCCCATCGCGCCCATGCCGACCAGTGATCCCCGCACACTAGCACTATCCTACACACTAGGGACTATTTGCAGTCTTTACTGAAGCCAATTAACCTACAAACATGTTTAAGAAGGAACTGCAGATGCTGGAAAATCGAAGGTAGACAAAAATGCTGGAGAAACTCAGCGCGTGTGAGGCAGCATCTATGGAGCGAAGGAAATGGGCGACGTTTCGGGCTGAAACCCTTCTTCAGACTCACCTGCTGAGTTTCTCCCGCATTTTTGTTAACCTACAAACATTACGTCTTTGGAGCGTGGAAGGAAACCGGAGCACCCGGTGAAAACCCACGCGGTCACGGGGAGAATGTACAAACTCCGTACAGATAGGACCCGTAGTCAGGATCGAACCCGGGTCTCCGGCGCTGTGAGGCAGCAACTCTACCGCTGCGCCACCGTGCTGCCCACTTGCGCTCGGTCTGCCAAGGCCCCCTGGATCTCCCCGTTTGCTAACCATTTTAATTCTCTTTCCCATTCCCACACGGACCTTTCTGTCCTGAGCCCACTCCATGGCCAGAGTGGGGGTACAGCACCACATACTCATACTTGGGTAGCTTACAACCCAGCGGAGTGAACATTGAACTGTCCAACTACAAAACCCTCCCTCTCTCCCTTCTTCCCCCTGATTATCCCCCCCCCCTTCCTTCTTCCCCTCCCCCCTCTCCTCTGTGCCCCACCTGGACTCACACCTCTCTCCCTCTCCCCCTCCACCTACATTCCTTCCTCTAGCTTCACAATCGCACCTCTTCAATCCTTTTGTCTCACACCTTCTGTCTTTTTATGTCTGGTCTTTGTTCCAACCATCTGTCTATCAATAACCCCCCTCCCCTGTATCCAACTATCACTTGATAGGCTTTCTTCTGCCCCTTGTCCTTCTGCCCTTCTTGCTTACCTCCCCCCCTCTCCCCTTAAATCAGTCTGAAGAAGGGACCTGACCCCCTTCTTCAGCGATGCTGCCTGAGCCACTGAGTTACTCCAGCACTTTGTGTCGTTTTTGTCGCAAGCGTCTGCAGTTTCTTTTCTCCACACTAGTTCTGTGTCATCCCACCCTCACGTCCACTCCCTTCACACTCGGGGCCGATCAACCTCCAAACCTGCACCTCTTTGAGATGCGAATGGAAACCGGAGCACCTGGAGGAAACCCACCTGACCACAGGGCGAACGAGCAAACTCCACATTAGACAGCACGTGAGGTCAGCAGCTCGGTGGCGCAGCGGTAGAGTTGCTGTCTCACAGCGCCAGAGACCCGGGTTTGATCCCGACTACAGGTGCTGTCTGTACGGAGTTTGCATGTTCTCCCTGTGACCGCGTGGGTTTTCTCCGGGTGCTCTGGTTTCCTCCCACTCCTGGGCGGATCGGGTAGTTCGGGTAAACACAGAGTGTCTTGCCCGGATTAGGGGAATCAAGATCCAGAGGACATAATGGGAACTTGAGGGGTAACCTTTTTACACAGAGGGTGGTGGGTGTATGGAACGGGCTGCAGAGGAGGTAGTTGAGGCAAGGGCTATCGCAATGTTTAGGAAGCAGTTAGACATGTACATGGAGAGGACGGATTCAGAGAGATATGGGCTAACCGCAGGCAGGAGAGACTAGTGTAGATGGGGCATGTTGGTCGGCATGGGCAAGATCAGCCGAAGGGCCGTATCACTCCATGACTCCAAAGATGTACAGGTTTGTAGGTTGACCAGTCTGAAGAAGGGTCTCGACCCGAAACGTCGCCTATCTCCTTCGCTCCTTAGATGCTGCTGCACCCGCTGAGTTTCTCCAGCTTTTTGTGTAACCCCAGGTTTGTAGGTTGTTAGGTCTTGATAAGTTGTAAAAGTGTCTATAGTGTGTTCAGGAAGGTGTTAGTGTATGGGGTTAGACACAAAAAGCTGGAGTAACTTAGCGGGACAGGCAGCATCTCTGGAGAGAAGGAATAGGTGATGTTTCGGGTCGAGACTCTTCTTCAGTGTATGGGGTGATCGGGGACGGCATGGACTCGGAGGGCCGAACGGCCTGTTTCCGTGCTCTATCTCTAAAGCAAAGTCTAAACCAGGATAAAACCCGGGTCTCTGGCGTGTGGAGGCAGTACCTCTACCTGCAGCGCCACAGTTGAGGGAGTGCAGCGTAGGTTGACCAGGTTAATCCCAGGATGGCGGGACTGTCATGTGTTGATAGATTGGAGCGGCTGGGCTTGTACACTCTGGAGTTTAGAAGGACGAGAGCTGATCTTATTGAAACATATAATGCCCCTGTCCCACTTAGGAAACCTGGACGGAAACCTCTATTGACCTTGCCTGAGACCCAAGGTTTCTACGAGGTTGCCGGAGGTTTGGGTCACTCGCCTGGAAAGCCTTGGGCTAGCTCGACCTAAGCACGAGCTGCAGCTACTGACCACATTGGAGACAGTTTGAAGAAGTTTAATAAAGTTAGCGGGCATTTTACCTACCGGCGGGTCTTGCAGGTTCTGAAAACTGCAATGAGCCAATCAAAATGGCCGGCCAGCGAAGGAGATGGCCTTCGACTGCCTGTAAGTAAATAGTTACCCCACTCCACCGGCTTCGACCAAACGGCAACCTATTTTTCGTCGAGGCCGGGTTTTGATTTTGTTGAAACAATCGAAGCGACATAGAAGAAGCCTCGACCACGCGGAAACCACTTTCAACCATTAGGGAGAGTGGCCAAAACCTCCGATGATCTCATGGGAACCTTGGGTCACGGGCAAGGTCACCAGAGGTTTCCGTTCAGGTTTCCTAAGTGGGACAGGGGCATAAGATTATTAAGGGTTTGGACACGTTAGAGGCTGGAAACATGTTCCCGATGTTGGGGGAGTTCAGAACCAGGGGTCACAGTTTAAGAATAAGTGAAAAGCCATTTAGAACGGAGATGAGGAAACACTTTTTCTCGCAGAGAGTGGTGAGTCTGTGGAATTCTCTGCCTCAGAGGGCGGTGGAGGCCGGTTCTCTGGATACTTACAGCCTTTGAAACATTTCAGACCGGCCATTTTGATTGGTTCATTGCAGTTTTCAGAACCTAAAAGACCCGCCGGTAGGTAAAATGCCCGCTAACTTTATTAAACTTCTTCAAACTGTCTCCAATGTGGTCAGTAGCGGCAGCTCGTGCTTTGGTAGATCTGCTGCCTCACAGCTCCAGAGACATGAGTTCGATCCTGATCTTGGGTGCTGTCATAAGATCTTAAGTGATAGGATCAGAATTAGGCCATTCGGCCCATGATGTCTACTCCATCATTCAATCATGGCTGATCTATCTCTTTCTCCTAACCCCATTCTCCTGCCTTCTCCCCACAACCTCTGACACCCGTACTAATCACGAATCTCTCTATTTCTGCTGGGGTGGTGTCTGCCCTTTCCTTCGCTGTGTTAAATGTGTTAAATGTATGTTTTTAGTGTTGTTTAGCTTGTTTTATGTGGGGGTGGGGGGGGGGGGGGGGTTGGGGGAAACTTTTTCTAATCTCTTACCTCAATGGAGATGCGATTTTTGTTTTCCGTATCATGCCTCCGTCCGCACTGCGGGCTAACATGGAGGAGTTGGCGGCCTTTGCAGGAGACCAATTTTGAGGCTCCATCGCGGGTGCATGCGGATTTACCATCGCGGAGCCCATGATCCCTTTGCCTGGGATCGACCTCGAAGCTCCAACCATGGGTTACTGCGGACTTAACATCATGGAGCCCGCGGTCTCTGGTCAGAGACCAACATCGGGAACTCCAAGCTGCGGGAGCTTCGACCGCCCCGACACGGGGGCTTAGATCGCTGGCTGTGGGAGCTTCGATCGCCCACGATGGTTCGACTGCCCTGACTATGGGAGGATAAAGAGGAAGAAGAGTGGACTTTTTTGCCTTCCATCACAGTGAGGAACGTGGGGAATGTGGTGGATGTTTATGGTCATTTTTATGGAGTTGTGTGTCTTGTTGCTTTTTTTTTCAAATGTCTGTATGGTAATTCACAGATCACTGTACCTGAATCGTGTCACGTGACAATAAAAGACCTTTGAAACCTTTGAAATATATCCTCTGACTTCGCCTCCACAGCCGTCTGTGACAAAGAATTTTACGGATTCACCTATCTGTGTGAAATTTGTACGTTCTCCTTGTGACCGTGTGGGTTTCCTCCGGGTGCCCCGGTTTCCTCCCACATCCCAAAGACGTGGGGGTTTGTAGGTTAATTGGCCCTCTGTAAATTGCCCCCTAGTGTGCTGGATGGGGATCTTCCTTGAGTCACAGGTAAAGTATGTGTGGGACTTTATTTGTCACGTGTACTGAGGTACAGTGAAATCCATTTTTGTATACATTTTTGTGTACAGTGATATTAAGGCATGTATCACTATACATTAGTACTTAGATACGTATTACATAAGCATTTCAGATACAGTACAAGTGTATAGCAGTCGTGCACTGAGACAGTACACAGAGTCGATAGTTTGACGCCATTTTCAAGTCCCAGTTGATGTAAGTGCAAGAATCTTGGCCTGACCAAGAAGGCCCGTTGCCCTGGAAACATTGCAGGGTCGTCCTGGCCAAGCGTAGCCGTGGTGTCCTCCGCCGCTGTAGGCCGCGTCTGGTCCACGTGTTCGACTTTGGCCTTCATCAGTCAGAGTATTGAGTACAGATGATGGGAATTCATGCTGCAGTTCTATAAGACGTTGGTGAGGCCTCATTTAGAGTATTGTGTCCAGTTCTGGGCACCATGTTATTAGGAAAGATGTTGTCAAGTTGGAATGGGTGCAGAGAAGATTTACAAGGATGTTACCAGGACTAGAAGGTCTGAGCAATAGGGAGAGGTTGAGTAGGCTGGGTCTCTGTTCCATGGAGCGCAGGAGGATGAGGGGTGCTCTTATAGAGGTGTATAAAATCATGAGAGGAATAGGTCGGGTAGACGCATGGAATCAAGAACCAAAGGGCATAGGTTGAAGGTGAAAGGGGAAAGGTTTCATAGGAATCTGAGGGGAACGTTTTCACACAAAGGGTGATGGGTGTTTGGAACGAGCTGCTGGAAGAGGTAGTTGAGGCTGGGACTATCCCAACGTTTGAGAAGCAATTAGACAGGTACATGGATAGGACAGGTTTAAAGGGATATGGGCCAAATGCAGGCAGGTGGGACTAGTGTACATGGGACACGTTGGTCTCTTTGGCAATTTGGGCTGAAGGGCCTGTTTCTATGCTGTATGACTGTGACTCTGAGAAAGTGGGATAAGACAGAACTAGTGTGAACGGGTGATCGGTGGTCGGCGTGGACTGGGTGGGCTGAAGGGTCTGTTGCTATGCTGTAGCTGCTGTTCCGCATGTCTCCAGTAATATACAGGGTTAGAGAAACAACACGGAAACAGGCCTGCTTCAAACAACCTGCTCTCACCCCAGCCTCCCCGTTAATCAATTCATCTCTTTTCCTCCATGAGATGTTCCCCTTCACCCAGGCGTAGTTTAAACAGTGAGGCTTTTTAAAGAGATCGCTATTTAAAGAGATGTTTGGACGACACGTAGGGTAGCCAACTGTCCCGTATTTGCCGGGACATCCCGTATATTGGGCTAAATTGGTTTGTCCCGTACGGGACCGCCCTTGTCCCGTATTTGACCGCTGCTACTCGGGCCGAGGGGACTGTCGGGTCGGATCGCCGTGTCCGGCCCCGCCTCACCCGTCCCAACGTAGTGCAGCCCATGGAGCCCACCTTCGGACCTTCGCTTACCACCAACACCACCACCCCTCCTTCTCACGGCCGATCATCGGTTCATGAGTTAGACGGGGCGCCGGACTTTGCGCCCCTCAGCTGTAAACTCCTCAGCTGTAAACTCCTCAGCTGTAAACTCCTCAGCTGGCCGCCAGCTGGGCTTTGTGTGCAGTCCAACACCCGGGGCCAACTCATCATTCACCCAGCCACAGCCGAGTTGGTCAACGAATTGCTGTCGGGAATTTGTCCCGTATTTTGACCTTTTGTCCCTTATTTGGGAGTGAGAAAGTTGGCGACCATTACCACATGGCCCTTTAGTTTTTATAGAGGTACAGCATGGAAACATTCAGCCCTTCGGCCCACCGAGTCACGCCGACCATCGATGACCCGCTCACACTAGTTACTATCGTTCTATGTTATGCCACTTTCTCATCCACCGCCTACGCACCTGGGCCAATTTTCGGGGCTGATTAACCTACAAACCTGCATGGTTTCCGGATGTTGGGGGGAAACAGAATGAACCCACGCGGTCCCAGGCAGAACGGGCAAACTCCTCACAGTTATCAAACAGCTGAAGAGTTCGGTCTAAACCTCTGAAGCAGGCGTTTGAGATGAGTTCTAACACTCGCCATGGGACGGAACGGTGGCGCGGCGGTAACATTGCTGCCTCACAGCGCCAGAGACACGGGTTCGATCCTTACTACAGGTACAGTCTGTGCGAAGTTTGTACGCTCTTCCCGTGACCTGCGTGGGTTTTCTTCAGGATCTCCGATTTCCTCCCACATTCCAAAGACGTACAGGTTTGTAGGTTAATTGGTTTGGTGTGTGTAACTTGTCCTTCGTGTGTGTAGGATAGTGTTAGCGTGCGGGGCCAGTTTCTGCACTGCATCTCTAAACTAAACTCTGAGAAGGCTAATGTCCTTCATTCATCATATTGCCGTTTGTACTGTTAATGTCAGTGTGGAACCTGTGGGTAGTTTTTTCAGACCGGAGGCAGGTGACTGGTGGGTGAGTCATGGATCGGAGCTGGGCCCATTGCTGTTTGTCATCCCTAATGAACAATTTGGATGAGTATGTACAAGGCATGATTAGTTTAGTTTAGGTTAGAGATGCAATGTGGAAACAGGCCCTTCGGCCCACCGAGTCCCCGCTGACCAGCGATCCTCGCATTCTAACACTACCCTACACACACTAGGGACTATTGACTTTACAATCATTCAATTTACAATTTTTCCAAGCCAATGAACCTACAAACTTGCAAGTCTTTAGAGTGTGGGTGGAACCCGGAGAAAATCCACATAGGTCACGGGGAGAACGTACACACTCCGTGCAGACAGCACCCGCAGCCAGGACCCAGGTCCCTGGCGCAGTAAGCGCTGTAAAACAGCAACTACCAATCTTCACACTTCTATCCTACAAACTTGGGCCAATCGCAGAGGCCAATTAACCTACAATCTGCACATCTTTGGAGTGTGGGAGGAAACCGGAGCACCTGGAGGAAACCCACGAGGTCACAAGGAGAATGTACAGCGTGGAAGCAGCCATTCGGCCCACTGGGACCACACCGACCAATGATCACCCTCACACTTGTTTAGTTTAGAGATGCAGCTCGGAAACAGCTGCGGTAGAGTTATATGGTAATTGTTATATGGTTATATGGTCTCAGGGGAGAACGTACAAACTCCGTAAAGACAGCACCCGTAGTCAGGATGGAACCCGGCTCTCGGTCGCTGTGAGGCAGCAACTCTACCGCTGCGCCCTTCGGCCCACCTTGTCCGTGCCGACCAACAATCACCCCCGTACACTAGCACTATCCCACACACTAGGGACAATTTACAATTTTCAGAAGTCAGTTAACCTGCTATCCTGTGCGTCTTTGGAGTGTGAGAGGAAACCAGAACACCCGGAAAAACTCACGCAGGTCACGGGGAGAACGTACAAACTCCGTCAGGATCGAACCCGGGTCCCTTGCGCTGTGAGGCAGCGACTGTGGTAAAGATAACAGGTGGGGAGCTGGAGTGTTATTGCTGCCATTTACTCCAAATGGTGGAGTGGATATTGATGATCCCGTGAATAAATTATTTTGTCCTGGGATGACAATTATTACTGAATAGTAAGTCTGAAGAAGGGTCTCGACCCGAAACGTCCCCCATTCCTTCTCTTCAGAGATGCTGCCTGACCCGCTGAGTTACTCCAGCATTTTGTGTCTAAACCAGCATCTGCAGTTCCTTCCTGCACAATATTATTACTGTCATTACGGTTGGAGACTTTCAAAATACTTATTAGCACCAAGGACCACAGACGAAGGGTATGTTGTTGGGACATTTCATTCCAGTGCCTTTATGGATATTTTTACCAGTTACACATTATGTGCAATCAGTTACCAGAGGAGACACCAATATGTCATCAGATTAAAGGCTCTGGCTGGAAAGAGCATTTTTCAAAGCTGTTTAGTCGAGGTGCTGTGAGGATTGTTCGATGACTGGGCTGCAAACCCAGAGAGGTTTCAGGCAAAGATATTTGACAGCAGTAATAATATTGTTCAGTTTAGTTTAGTTTAAAGATACAGCGCGGACACAGGCCCTTCGGCCCACCGAGTCCGCGCCGACCAGCGATCCCCGCACACTAACGCTATTTGACAGCAGCTTTGAGGGATAGTGCAGGATGTCTCTGTGTGGAATGATCTTCCTGCAGAAGTGGTGGAGGCAGGATCGATTTTAACATTTAAAAGTAAAGCGGATAGGTATATGGACGGGAAGGGAATGGAGGGGTATGGTCTGAGTGCAGGTAGATGGGACTAGGGGAAAATAAATGGTCGGCACGGACTGGAAGGGCCGAGAAGGCCTGTTTCCGTGCTGTAATTGTTATATGGTTATATGGTCTCTGAGCATGCAAAGCAAGGAGATGTGAAATGTGAAACTGGTTTGCTCAAGATAGCAGACAACAGTCCCCACAGTGAAGATGTGGATCACAGAAATGACCGAGACACTACATCGAGAAAAAATAAGGCTTGTCTTGTCTGACAAACCAGATCAATTTTCCAAAACATGGTCTCCTTTTATTGAATTTCTTCAACAACATAATGGTTGAACACAAACTCAAAACGGACGCTAGGGTCGGGTGAGCGGGTGTAGGGAAGGGCAGTGGGATATATCTCCACTCATTCACTTCTTCGTTAGTTCTGGGGTTTTTCTTTTTTGTTTTTCGTGTTTTTCTTGAAATTCTTTCTTTTCTTTTTCTTTTCTTCTTTCTTCCCCTTTTCCCCTTTTCCCCTTTTTCCGGATTTATTTATCAGTTTGTAAAGTGTTAAAATTGAAGCAGCATGAACATTGTATACAATTATCTTCTCCTTGTACAATTGCTTCAAATAAAATAAACACTTAATGCTCAACTCAAGATGCGCTCACTTCTCGATTAGTGCGGGTATCAGGGGTCATGGGGCCAAGGCAGGAGGATGGGGTTGAGAAGGTAAGATAGATCAGCCACGATTGAATGGTGAAGCAGACAGGATGGGCCGAGTGGCCTCATTCTGCTCCGACAACCTATGAACATGAACATGGACCAGAGGTTGGGAAGTGGGCAAACCTGCAGAGAAGGTTTACTTTCTTCGCCGTTGAGTCATGTGGAGTTATCGAGTCATCGAGTGATACAGTGCGTTAACAGGCCCTTC
>OY740807.1:4637525-4660025 GCA_963514005.1 Raja brachyura | reverse complement strand
CTGGCCACGCTCTCATTTCACTCCTGCCATCGGGAAGGAGATACAGGACCCTGAAACCAGTAACGTCCAGGTTCAGGAACACCTTCTTCCCGATAACCATCAGGCTATCGAACATGACAACCTCCAAATAAACTATGAACTATGAACTGCTGTTGGTTTATGAGTGTCACGTAAACCAAGATACAGTGCAAAGCTTCAGAATTAAAGGGTGCTCTTTTAGAAAGGAGGTGAGGAGGAACTTCTTTAGTCAGAGGGTAGTTAATCTGTGGAACTCATTGCCACAGACGGCTGTGGAGGCCAAGTCTGTGGATATTTTTAAGGCAGAGATAGACAAATTCTTGATTAGAACGGATGTCAAGGGTTGTGGGGAGAAGGCAGGAAAATTGGATGAGGAGGCAGAGATCAGCCATGATTGAATGGCGGAGTGGACTTGATGGGCCGAATGGCCTCATTCTACTCCTATAACTTGTGAACTGCCTGGTTTGCACAAGGAACTTTGTGCTTTGGTTAGTTTTTTCACTATATTGGGTGTTTTTTTTCAAAAGTAGAACTATATTTTTGTTTGTTACGTTATCTATTGAATATTGTGTTTGCAGATCAGTTGTGTACTGCAAGTAAAAAAAATCATTGTTCCGTTTCGTGACATATGGCGCTAAAACGCTCTTGATTCTTGACATGTTCATTTAGCTGCCCGGTTACCAGAGACCCTTCTTCAGACTGGTTAGGGATCAGGGAAACGAGAGATATAGATGGTGATGTGGAGAGATAAAGAACAATGAATGAAAGATATGCAAAAAAGTAACGATGATATTGGAAACAGGCCATTGTGAGCTGTTTGTTGGGTGAAAATGAGAAGCTAGTGCGACTTGGGTGGGGGAGAGATAGAGAGAGAGGGAATGCCAGGGGCCGAGGGCTGAGGGAGAGGTGGGAAGGGGAGGAGGCAGCAAGGGTTAACAGAATTGAGAAAATTCAATGTTTAAGCCCAGAGGATGCAGACTCCCCAAGCAGAATAAGAGGTGCTGTTCCTCCAACTTGCGGTGTTGCTCACTCTGACCATGGAGGAGGCCCAGGAATGAGAGGTCGGATATGGAATGGGAGGGGGAGTTGAAGTGCTGAGCAACCGGGAGGTCGGGTTGGTTATTGCAGACCGAGCGGAGGTGTTCGGCGAAACGATCGCCAAGCCTCCGCTTGGTCTCAGCGATATAGATCAGCTGGCATCTGGAGCAACGGATGCAGTAGATGAGGTTGGAGGAGGTGCAGGTGAACCTCTGTCGGACCTGGAACGACTGCTTGGGTCCCTGAAAGGAGTGGAGGGGGGAGGTGAAGGGACAAGTGTAGCATCTCTTGTTGGTCAGACTGAGCTGGATGTCTTGAGAGGCGATTGGGTAACGTTGCAGAGGTACCGGGGACTGCAGAGGCTGGTTTACAGCATTGCAGCATTGAAACAGGCCCTTCAGCCCACAGAGTCCATGCCAACCAGCGATCGGCCAGTTTGGAAAGCAAACTCAATGCTAACATTTATTTCAAGAGAGCTTGTTTGCAAAAACATGCAATGTAAGATGATGCTCTATAAGGGGCTGGAAAGGCCACATTAGGAATTATGTGAGCAATTTTGGGCACCATATCTGAGGAAGGATGTACTGGCTCTGGAGAGGGTCCAGAGGAGGTTTACAAGAATGATCCCAGCAATGAGTGGGTTAACATATGATGAGCGTCTGTCGGCACTGGGCCTGTACTCACTGGAGTTTATAAGAATGAGGGGGGACCTCATTGAAACATTCAGAATAATGAAAGGCTTGGATAGAGAAGATGTTTCCACTAGTGGAAGAGTCTAGGACTAGAGGTCATAGCCTCAGAATTAAAGGACATTTTATTTTAGGAAGGAGATGAGGAGGAATTTCTTTAGCGAGAGGGTGGTGAATCTGTGGAATCTTTTGCCACAGAAGGCTATGGAGGCCAAGTCAGTGGATATATTTAAGGTGGAGATAGATAGATTCTTGATTAGTACAGGTGTCAGAGGTAATGGGGAGAAGGCAGGAGAATGGGGTTAGGAGGGAGAGATGGATTAGCCGTGATAGAATGGCAGTAGACTTGTTGGGCCGAATGGCCTAATTCTACTCCTATTCCTTATAACATTATGACCTTATGACCGTATGACAGAAAACGAAATGAAGAAGAAGGGTCCCAACCCGAAACATCACCCATCCATGTCCCCCAGAGATGCTTCCTGACCCGCTGGATCACTCCAACACATTGTGTTTTACACAATATTCCACCACCTGCAGTTCCTTGAAGTTCAAAATCCAGGAACTTTCGAGATCCAGCATGAAAGACAGGCCCTTCGGCCGGCCAAGGCCAAACTGTCTAACTATCTACTATCTAAATGGCGTCGTTGGGAAAAGGGGAAGTACAACGGGATCTGGGGGTCCTTGTACATCAGTCTATGAAAGTAAGCATGCAGGTACAGCAGGCAGTGAAGAATGCGAATGGCATGTTGGCCTTTATAACAAGAGGAATCGAATATAGGAGCAAAGAGGTCCTTCTGCAGTTGTACTGAGCCCCAGTGAGACCACACCTGGAGTATTGTGTGCAGTTTTGGTCCCCTAATTTGAGGAAGGACATTCTTGCTATTGAGGGAGTGCAGCGTAGGTTTACAAGGTTAATTCCCGGGATGGCGGGACTGTCATATGCTGAGACAATGGAGCAGCTGGGCTTGTACACTCTGGAGTTTAGAAGGATGAGAGGGAATCTCATTGATTCATATAAGATTGTTAAGGGCTTGGACACGCTAGAGGCAGGAAACATGTTCGCGATGTTGGGGGAGTCCAGAACCAGGGGCCACAGTTTGAGAATAAGGAGTAGGCCATTTAGAGCGGAGACGAGGAAACACTTTTTCTCACAGAGAGTGGTGAGTCTGTGGAATTCTGTGCCTCAGAGGGCGGTGGAGGCAGGTTCTCTGGATGCTTTCAAGAGAGAGCTAGATAGGGCTCTTAAAGATAGCGGAGTCAGGGGATATGGGGAGAGGGCAGGAATGGGGTACTGATTGGGGGTGATCACATTGAACGTGATCATGGCTGATCATCCCCAATCAGTACCCCGTTACTGCCTACTCCTGCACCTATTGTCTATTGTCTATTGCCCATTCTGACCAGCGTACACTGTTACTATTGTACACACTGGGGACAATTCACCATTTTTACAGAAGGCGATTAACCTACAAACCTACACATCTTTGGGATGCGGGAGGAAACCGGAGCACCCAGAGAAAACCCACGCAGTCACAGGAAGAACATGCAAACTCTACACAAACAGCATCGAAGGTCAGGATTGAACCCGGGTCTCTGGCAACTCTACCAGCTGTGCCTGCACTAAGTTATTGTTATCTTGGATATGCTACACTTTAGAGGAAGGCGGTATGTACGTCTACCTGTGCACCATGTTGAATGTCAGTGGAGACATTGTTACAATCCAGCCCATCTATCAGTGGGTCATAGGTTTAAGGTGAGTGGGGGAAGATTTAATATGAACCAAAGTAATGGGCAACTTTTTCCACACAGAGGGTGGTGGGTGAATGGAACGAGCTGCCAGAGGAGGTAGTTCAGGCTGGGACTGTAACAACATTTGGACAGGTACATGGGTAGGAAAGGTTTAGAGGGATATGGGCTTATGCGGGTAGGTGGGACTGGTATAGACGGGGCATCTTGGATGAGTTGGGTCTAAGGGCCAGTTTCTATGCTTGATTCTATATGTTGGCCCTCAGCAAAGGGTGTTTTGCTGCAAGTTCTATTCAATTTACTTGCCTTACTGAATTGCAAATCGAGGACAGGTTGGTCACCCCCTCTTCTCCCCTCTCCCATCGGGCAAGACGTACAGAAGTGTGAAAACGCACACACCTCCAGATTCAGGAACAGTTTCTTCCCGGCTGTTATCAGGCAATGGAACGCTCCTATTACCAACTGGAGAGCAGTCCTGAACTACCATCTACCTCATTGGAGAGTCTCGGACTATCTTTAATCGGACTTTACTGGACTTTATCTTGCACGAAATGTTATTCCCTTTATCCTGT
The DNA here is from genome assembly GCA_963514005.1 of Raja brachyura. Next base: position 4,655,959 of record OY740807.1, on the reverse strand, counting down.
ATCTGTACACTGTGGACGGCTCGATAGTAATCATGCGTCATCTGTCCGCTGACCGGTTAGAACGCAACAAAAGGGGCGGCGCAGTGGCTCAGCAGTAGAGTCGCTGCTTCACGGCATCAGAGATCCGGGTTCGATCCTGACTACGGGTGCTGTCTGTGTGGAGTTTGAATGTTCTCTCTGTGGGTGCGTGTGTTTTCTCCAGGTGCTCCTGTTTCCTCCCACGTTCTAAAATAATTGCAGGTTTGTAGGTTAATTGTCTTCTGTAAATTGTCCCCAGTGTGTGGGGTGTGGATGAGAAAGTGGTCAAAAAGGCACTTTGCACCCTGGCCTTCATCAGTCAGAATATTGAGGATGAACGTTGGGGGGGTCATGATGCAGTGCCATGTGGATGACTGGATTGTCTTTCCGCTGACTGGTTAGCACGCAACAAAAGCTTTTCACTGTACCTCGTGATAATAAACCAAACTCAACTCAACTCAGTCAGATAAAAGACGTTGCTGAGGTCACGTTTAGAGTTATTGTGTTCAGTTCTGGCCACCATGTTAAAAGAAAGATGTTGTCAAACTGGAAAGGGTGCAGAGAAGATTTATGAGGATGTTGCCAGGACTTGAGGGCCTGAGCTATAGGGAGAGTTGAGCAGGCTGGGACTCCATTCCCTGGAGTGCAGGAGGATGAGGGGTGATCTTATAGAATGTGTACAAATTCGTGAGGGGAATAGATCGGGTAGATGCACAGAATCTCTTGCCCAGAGCATTGGAACCGAGTGGCAGAGGGCATAGGTTTAAGGTGAAGGGAGAAAGATTTAATTGGTATCTGAGGGGTAACCTTTTTACGCAAAGGGTGGTGGGTGTATGGAACAAGCTGCCAGGGGTAGTTGAGGCAATGTTTGAGAAACATTTAGACAGGTTTAGAGGGATATGAGCCAAACGCAAGCAGGTGGGACTAGTGTAGATGGGACATGTTGGGCGGTGTGGACAAGAGGGGCTGAATGGCCTGTTTCCACGCTGTGTGGCTCTATAACTCATCTATTGGCTGCAGCTTGGGGTGTGATAAAATATAAACACAGCAGGTTAAGTTGTTCACACATAGTTTTCACCGCTTGACGAGTTGCCCTCTGAAAACACGCTACCAGCTCACCGAGAGGTTATGTCCTTTGTTTTTCTTTGCGTTAATCTTTCACTGGCAAATGGCACCTTTAATATTGGGAAATATCTGTCCAGGATTACGTGGCAAGTTTAGATGCATCACCTACATATTCCAACGCAGCGGAGTGGTAGGCACAGCGGTGCAGCGGGTAGAGCTGCTGCCTCACAGCGCCAGACACCCGGGTTCGATACTAACCTCGGCTGCTGTCTGTGTGGAGTTACCATCCACCTCATTTGGGGCCCTCAGACTATCTTTAATCGGACTTCATCTTACACTAGATGCTGTTCCCTTCATCCTGTGCCCGTACACTGTGGCGGGATTGATGTCATCACGTATAGTCTTTCTGTTGACTGAACAGCACGCAACCAAAGGGCGATAGAGTTGCTGCCTTTCAGCGCCGGAGATCCGGGTTAGATCCTGACCTCAGATGGTACTCTCTGTGTGGAGTTTGCACGTTCTCCCTGTGACCACGTGGGCTTTCTCCGGGTGCTCCGGTTTCCTCCCCCCATCCCAAAGACGTGCAGGTTTGCAGGTTAATTGGCCCTCTGTAAATTGACCCCTAGTGTGTTGGGAGTGGATGGGATAACAGAGAACTAGCATGGACTTGGTGGGCCGAAGGGCCTGTTTCCCTGTTGTATTACAAAACTACACCTGCATGTTACCGTGGACACAAGGAACTGCGGGTGTTGGAACCTTGCGCAGAACACAAAGTGCTGGAGTAACTCAATGGGTCAGGCAGCATCTCAGGGGGACACAGATAGGCAACGTCTCATGTTGGTACATTGTAAATTGCCCCAAGTGTGTAGGGAGTGGATGAGAAAGTGAGATAACATTGAACTACTGGAAATGGGTGATCAATGGTCAGCATGGACTCGATGGGCCGAAGGGCCTGTTTCACTGCTGCATCTCTATAATAACCAAATCTGCCTTTTGTCCCATGTCATATTGGTTAAGAAATATGTATCAACCTTGTGTTTAAAATTAACAGATGAACTCACAATGATTGTCCTTTGCAGAAAGGCGTTTCAAACTTCTAACCACCTTTGTACATGGAAGTTATTCCTTAAAGGCTTCGGCCTACTTTAGAGACTTTGACTTAAAATGGCGGATGCCCCCTTGAATGGAATTAGCTTCACAGATCCATCACATGATACTTTATCACACTTTATTAGCCAAGTATGTTTTGCAACATACGAGGAATTTCATTCGCCATACAGTCATACTAATAAAAAGCACCAGGACACACAAAACACATTTTAACATAAACATCCACCACAGTGACTCCTCCACATTCTTCACTGAGATGGAAGGCGAAAAAAAGTTCAATCTCTTCACTTCTTTGTCCTTCCCTTGACGGGACGATCTTACTCCCGTAGACGGCGCTTCCACATCGGGACGATCACGCTCCTGCATTGGGGGGTAAGCTTAGCTCCCCCGCGCTGGGCGATCTACCCTGGGTCGGGGCTAGTCGAACATCGTGCGGTTTTGGACTGCGAGCTCCTTGATGTTAAAGTCCGCGGGCCGCTGTTGGTGCGTCGATCCCAGGCAAGGAATCAGGTCCGATGGTAAGACCATGCCCCGCGGTGGGGCACAAAGTCAGTCCCGACCGAAGCCGCACGCTCCACAGTTAGGCCGCAGAGCGACAGGAGATACGACCCGGAAAATAATCACAACTCCGCCAAGGTAAGAGATTGAAAAAATGTTTGCCCTCCCCCCCCCCCCCCCCACATAAAACAAACCGGGGAACAAAAACACAAACTTTTTAAACACACTAAAAATATAAATAAAAAGATGAAAAGGACAGACAGACAGACTGTAGGCGAGGCTGCCATCGAAGCGCCCCCTGGTGGAATCTTCAGAAAACAAAAAAAAGTAGTGCAGCTGGTAGAGTTGCTGCCTCACAACGCCAGAGGCCCGAGTTCGATCATGACCACGGATGCTGTCTGTGTGAAGTTTGCACGGTTTCTTCCTTTTTATCCCCCTTAACAAGGAGCTTTTATTCCATCAATCACAAATACAGGGTAACAAATAAATCCAGGATGCCATTATCAGTTTATAAACAACAAACAGTAATCAAATTAGAATATTGTCAACTTTATTAATAATACATTGCCCCCCCCCCCCCCCCGCGGTGACCAGCGTTCACGGAAGGCCCCCAGATTCCCCGTGGACACTGCATGCTCCCTCTCCAGGGACACGTGGGCACGGACGTAGGCCCGGAAGAGGGGCAGGCAGTCGACTCGGGCAGAACCCGCGATTGGCCGCTGCCTAGACCCACGAATGGCCATCTTGGCCAGGCCCGGGAGCAAACTGACAGGGAGACCCCCTCCCCTCCCCCGACCCTCCCCCCTCTGTACCGGGTGACCAAAGATCTGGAGCGTGGGGCTGAAGCGTGGGTTTCCTCTGGGTGCTCCGGTTTCCTTCCACACTCCAAAGCCGTGCAGGTTTGTAGGTTAATCAGCCTCTGTAAATTGGCCCTAGTGTGTAGGATAGTAGTGTACAGGGTGATCACTGGACAGTGCGGACTCGGTGGGCTGAAGGGCTGCTTCTCTAAACTCTGAACTCAAATCACCCTGAATTCATGTCTAATTTCAAAACCCACTTTATGCAATCTCTCCCTCTCCCTGTCCCTCCCTCTCTCTCCTTCCCCGGCTATTTAACTATGGAGTCCAGATATCATCTTGCTGAATATAAACTGCACTTCCTCCAAAGTTCAATATATATGATGTGGCACGGTGGTGCAGCGGTAGAGTTGCTGCTGTGCAGAGCCAGAGACCCGGGTTCAATCCTGACTACGGGCGCCGTCCGTGCGGCGTTTGCACGTTCTCCCTGTGACCCGCGTGGGTTTTCTCCGAGATCTTTGGTTCCCTCCCACACTCCAACGACGAACAGGTTTGGAGGTTAATGGGTTTGGTGTAAATGTAAAAAACTGTCCCCAGTACGTGTAGGACAGTGTCAGTGTGCGGGGATCGCTGGTCGGCGCGGACTCGGTCAGTGGGCCCACAGCCTGTTTCCGCGCTGTGTCTCTAAACTAAGCGGAACGTCTGTGTTACCTCAGCCTCCTCCAGGAACGGCGAGATTATTCAACTTCTGCAAAGCCCGAGCAGTGTTCAGTTCTGACTATAAATCAACAGTGCCTATCCGCCAGGATCCTGCGACATTTGTTTAAGTTGGACAATGCAAACTCATTTTGATAAGACTTGTCTCTGAGCAGATTGTTCACGAAAACAGTTTGGGATGGAAATTTCCCTTCAGCTTAATCTACAAACATTGCTAAATTAACGACGGGTGGTGCAGTGGATTTGCATCCCTGGTTCAATTTTGCGAGGATATATTTTATTGATCATATTAACATTGCTTCAGGCAGGCCCATCCAGACTTCCCAAAAGCCATTGGACCAAGGTTTAAAATAAAGCGTTATTTGTGTTAGTCATGGAGTCACGGAAACAGGCCATTCGGCCCAACTTCCGCATGCTGACCATCTGCACACCTGCCTACATATGGCCCGTATCCCTCTAAACCTTTCCTATCCATGCACCTGTCCAAATGTCTTTTAAATGTTGTTATAATACCTGCCTCAACTACCTCCTCTGACAGCTCGTTCCAGATACCCATCACCCTCTGTGTGACAAAGTTGCCAAGTCAAGTCTACTTTATTTGTCACCCACGCATGCACGATGTGCAGGGGAATGAAAGTGGCAACGCCTGCCGATTGTGCAAAAACAGCAGAACAGAATAGAACAGAATCAGTATTTACATATTAGAGAAAAGACATTATAAAGACACAACACGACAGTAAATTAGTCGCTGGTGAGATCAGAGTTTACGGTCCTGACGGCCTGTGGGAAGAAACTCTGTCTCATCCTCTCTGTTTTCACAGCGTGACAGCGGAGGTGTGAGCCTGACCGTAGCAGCTGGAACAGTCCGTTGCTGGGGTCCCCCATAATGTTGCTGGCTCTGGATCTGTACCTCCTGGTGTATAGTTCCTGCAGGGGGGGCGAGTGTAGTTCCCATGGTGCGTTCGGCCGAACGCACTACTCTCTGCAGAGCTTTTCTGTCCCGGGCAGAGCAGTTCCCAAACCAGATTGTGATGCTGCCGGACAAGATGCTTTCCACAGCCCCAGAGTAGGTCAGGTCCCTCAGGTTCCTATCCCCTCACAGCTTAAACCTATGTTCTCGGGTTTCTGATTCCCCGACCTTGAGTAAAAGACTCCGCATTTGCCCTGTGACCACAGTCTGGTCACATTGGCAGAGACACTTGTTCCTCACAGCTGCGTGCTCAGCCCCCTCTATCTACCCACTCTATACTCGTGACTCTGTAGCCAGACATAGTGCGAACTCCATCTTCAAGATCGCAGACGACACCACCATTGATAGACGAATTACAGATGGTGATGAGTCAGAGTATAGAAGTGAGATCGACCGATTGACCAAATGGTGCCAGCACAACAACATGGCTCTCAATAACAGGAAAACCAATGAACTGATTGTGGACTTTAGAAGAGGAAGGATGATCCTGTTTATATCAACTGGTCGATGGTGGAGAGAGTCAAACACTTCGAATTCCTGGGCGTGCATATATCCAAAGATCTTTCCTGGACCCAGCACACTGATGTAATTTTAAATAAAGCACATCAGCGCCTCTACTTCCCGAGAAGATTACGGAGAGTTGGTTTGTCAAAGAGGATTCTCTTGAACTTCTACAGGTGCACAGTAGGGAGCACATCGACTGGTTGCATCATGGCCTGGTTAGGCAACTTGAACGCCCAGGAGCGGAAAAGACTGCAAAAAGTTGTGAACACTGCCCAGTCCATCACCGGCTCTGACCTCCCCACCATTAAAGGGATTTATCGGAGTCGCTGCCTCAAAAAGGCAGCCAGCATCTTCAGAGACCCACATCATCCTAGCCACAAACTCATTTCACCCCTGCCATCGGGAGCCTGAAAACTCTAATGTCAAGGAACAGCCTCTTCTCTACAGCCATCAGGCTATTAAACGCTACAACCTGAACTACAATAGACTATTATTATTATTGAACTACTATTGTCTGTTTTTGAGTATGTGTGTATATATTGTCTGAGCTGTGAATCAACTGAACACACTGAATGTCTACTGAACTGTGTGTGGTGTTTTGTGTGGTTTTATGGTGGTTTTATGGTGGTTTTACCATGCTTGAAATGGTATGAAACTGCATTTGAATGTGGTGTCATTGCACCCTGCATGAAATATTATTAAACTGCATTTGAATTTGGTGGCCTTGCACCCTGCTTGAAGTGGCATGAAACCACACTTGATTTGGTGGCCCTGCACCCTGTTTGAAGTGGAGGGAAACTGCACTTGAATTCGGTGGCCTTGTACCCTGCTTGAGATGGTAGGAAACTGCATTTGAATTTGTTTACCTTGCACCCTGCTTGAAATGGAATTTCACGGAATAGCCGTGAGTCAACTGCTTGCCCACCATCCGTGAGTGAGTGAACTGCCAGCACATCCGGCTTGAGTGACTGAGCTGTCACCCCAATAATCCATTTGGCCCACAATGTCCATACTAGCCCTCTGGAAACCAGTCCCTTCAGCCCACAATTCCCAAACTGGCGCTCCAGAAAATCCCCCCCCCCCCCCCACTGCCACCAATATTGGAATTGGTTGAGAGGTGGGATATTGTGTTGGGGAACCAGCCCTCCCGTGTGAACATGGGACCCGACGGGTCCCACTTAGTCTAGTACACACTGAATTTTTGTTCCTCTCTTGTTTATTATGTTGTTTACAGAGTACTATGTTTACATATTCTGTTGTGCTGCTGCAAGTAAGAATGTCATTGTTCTATCTGAGACATATGACAATAAAACACTCTTGACCCTAGACTTTACCTTCGACTTTAGACTTCAGAGATACAGCGCGGAATCGGGCTTTTGCGCCCTGGCCAACCAGCGATCACCCCGTACACTAACACTGTCCAACACACGAGGGACAATTTACAATGTTATTACCCTTAAGCTCCTATGTCTTTGGAGTGTGGAAGGAAACCGGAGCACCCGGAGAAAACCAACGTGGTCACGGGGAGAATGTATAAACTCCGTACAGGCAGCACCCGTAGTCAGGATCAAACCTGGGTCTCCGGCGCTGTGAGGCAGCAACTCTACGCCTGCGCCACTGTGATTTTGTACACCTCTATTCTATAAGATCACTCCTCACCCTCCTGCACTCCAAGGAATGAAGCCCTAGCCTGCCCAACCTCTTCCTGTAGCTCAGGCCCTCAGGCCCTCAGGCCCTGGCAACATCCTCGTAAAACCTCTCTGTAATCTTTCCAGCCTTGTTTAAAAAGTCAACAAGATCGATGTTGATAACCAAGTCTGCAAGAGCTGATAATAAAAGTGGCCGAGATAGTATTTCTGCTTTTATGCACTCAGATATCACTTGTGTGGGTACACACACCTGCACACACACACACACACACACACACACACACACACACACACACACACACACACACACACACACACACACACACACACACACACACAGACACACACACACACACACACTCACACACACGTTTCCACACACTTTCCTACACACATGCACTCACACACACATCCTCACACACACGCACTCACACACACGCATCCACACTCACACACACATTCCCACACATACGCACTCACATACACGCGCATACACACATTCCCACACACACACACTCACACACACATTCCCACACACACACACTCACACACACACACACACACACACACTCACACACATTTCCACACACTGTGACGCGCACACGCACACATAGACGTGCAAACACACTCATACACACCCACTCACACAGACACGGACTCACGCACTCACACACACTCTCACAAACATACACAGCCAAGCATTCACTCGCATACACACACTCACACACGCAGACACACATACACACACACAGGGGCACACCCTCACACACGAACACACATACCCACACAAAGCCAGACATGCACAAACACAGACATAGAGACGCACACATATACACAGAGACACACTCACAAACATGCAGACACACACACACTCACAAACACACACACAGACAGAGAGAGACACACACACACAGACACACACAGACACAGACAGACACACACACACACACACACACATACACACACACACACACACACACACACACACACACACACACACACACACACACACACACACAGACACACACATACACACACGCACACACACATACGCATACACACAAAGACGCACACAGACACACATGCCGCACACAAAGAGATACACACACAAATGTACACTCAGACACATACGCATACATCCACACTCGCACACAGTCACAAACACACACAGAGACATACACACACACGGATACACATGTACTCACAAAAACCCACATATACATCCACTCTCACGCATATACAGAGACACACATGCACTCACAGACACACACCCACTCATACACAGACATACTGTATACACACGCTGTCACACATATACACAGCCACCCACACACACCCTCAAACACACACACACATGGACAGGCTTGCAGTGGTCAGTGGTCAACTTCAAAGCTGTTGTTTTGCAGCCGGTAGTCGCTGTCTCGACCCGAGTTCAATCCCAGGTGTAGTCTGCGTGGAGTCCTCTCACCTTAAACCCGTGCCCTCCGCTGATTGATTCCCCCACTCTGGGTAAAAGACCTTGTTTATTCACGATATCAACTCTCCTCATGATTTTATACACCTCTATAAGATCATCCCTTAGCCCGCTACAATAGTAAAATAAGGAATATGGACCAAATGTGGGCAGGTGGGACAAGGTTTGATGGGGCATCTTGGCCGGCACGGACGAGGTGGGCCAAAGGGCCTGTTTCCACTCTGAATGACGCTATGATAACTGGGCCTCTTTTCATTTCGTCCAATATCCACATCATAGTGGGCTAGTTCGTGGCCGCCCATAATCATTCCCTTCACTCAACCAATATTAGCACGCATCTGCAGTCAGTATAATCTTCTACTCATTCCTCCACATAGATGTGTCCATCATGTAGTCATTTTAGAGTCATAGAGACAGTGTGAACACAGGCCCGTCGGCCCAACCTGCCCACACTGACCAACATGCCCCATCTACTCTAGTCCCACCTGCCTGTGTTTGGCCCATATCCCTCTCCACTTGTTAGATCTGTCTAATTAACCTGTCTAATTGTTTCTTAAACGTTGCAATAGTCACTGCCCCAACTATCTCCTCCGGCAGCTCATTCCATACACCCACCACCCTTTGCATGAAAAAGTTACCCCTCAGGTTCCCATTAAATCTTTTCCCCTTCACCTTTAAGGGCCTGTCCTACCAGCACCCGACTCCATGCGATGAGCGCGATCAAACTAGAAGCGGGGGCCGCGCGGAGGTCGGGTGATCCCCTGTACAGGGCCGTTCCCACCAGCATGCGCCTGCATGCGGCAAGCGCGACCAAACCGGCAACGAGGTCCGCGCGGAGGTCGGGTGAGTGGCGCAACGCGGTGCAAAGTGAGGTGAACTTGGAGCGAAGTCTTAAAGGTAAGTTCGCCAGGACAGAGAGGGGCACACAGAGAGGGGCACAGAGGCACACACAGAGAGGGCCACGGAGCCACACACATAGAGAGTCACGGAGGCACCTACAGAGAGGGTCACGGAGGCATGACGACCAGGCGGTGTGTAATGCGTCGAGGCGACTGCGAGCCGATAAGCCGTTGCCGCACGGAATTTTTGAACATGGTCAGTTTTTCGGAGACCCGCGCGATGTTGGGACGAACTCCGCACAATTCCGCACGGCTCCGGGGATCGAAGTGGGACTGGCCCCGCGACGCCGGACGGCTCAAGCGACCACGTTAGGTCGCGCTCACCGCATAGAGTTGCATGCTGGTGCGACAGGCCCTTAAACCTATGTCCTGTGGTCCTCGATTCTTCTACTCTGGGCAAAACAATCTCTGCGTTTATCCGATATATTCCTCTCATGATTTTGTACACCTCTATCACCCCTCATCCTTCTGCGCTCCAAGGAATAAAGTCCTAGCCTGCTCAACCTCTCCCTATAGTTCAATCCTTTGAGTCCTGGCAACAACCTGGTAAATCTTCTCTGCACCCTTTCTAGCTTGACAGCATCGTTCCTATAACATGGTGACCAACACAGTACTGTAAATGTGGCCTTGTAAAACTGTAACCTGACCTCCCAACCTCTATACTCATGGTGCTATATTTTGGAGCTTGTTCCTTTGCCTTGGTCAGTCTGATCATAAGGTCATAAGGTCATAAAGAATAGGAGTAAAACTAGACCATTCGGCCCATCTAGTCTATTCTGCCATTCAATCATGGCTGATCTATCATCCCCTCTCAACCCCATTCTACTGCCTTCTCCCCATAACCCCTGACACCTGTACTAATCTATCTATCTCCGCCTTAAAAATATCCACTGACTTGGTCTACACAGCCATCTGTGGCAAAGAATTCCACAGATTCACCACCCTCTGACTAAATTAATTTCTCCTAATCTCCTTCCTAAAAGAAACCCTTTAAGTCTGTTTTCATTACAGTCTGGCCGCGAGTCCAGAGCCGATGATTCAATAAAAAAACGAACGTGGTTCCAATACACTTGAACCTCCCCAGCACTCCCTCTCCCCGGGCCTGGACCCGCCCCTGCATCTCCCAGTCACTTCCATCTACATTCCCTCCTCTAGCTTCACAATTTGCAACTCTATGATCCTTTTGTCTCACACCTTTTGTATTTGCATAGGATCATGTCAATAACTCATAGGAGCAGAATTAAGCCGTTCTGCCCATCAAGTCTACCTGCCATTCAATCACAGCTGATCTATCTCTCCCTCTCAACCCCATTCTCCACGTCACCCCTGACACCCGTACTGATCAAGAATCTGAATCTCTCCATTGACGGCCTCCACAGCCTTCTGTGGCAATGAATTCCACAGAGTCACCATCGTCTGCCAAAAGAAATTCCTCCTCATCTCCTAATAAAAGGTACGTCCTTTAATTCTGAGGCTATGACTCTCCCACAAATGGAAACATCCTCTCCACATCCACTCTATTCAGGCCTTTCACTATTCTGTACATTTCAATGAGGTCCCCGCTCATCCTTCTAAACTCCAGCGAGTACAGGCCCAGGGCCGTCAAACGCTCATCACATGTTAATCTATTCAATCCTGGGATCATTCTAGTAAACTTCCTCTGGACCCTCTCCAGAGCCAGCACATCCTTCCTACGGTATGGGGCACATAATTGCTCACAATATTCTTGTAGAGCCTCAGTATTACATCCCAGTTTTTATATTCTTGTCCTCTCGAAATAACTGCTGGCCTATTTGCCTTCCTCACTACCGATACGACTTGCAAACGAACGTTTCGGGAATCCTGCACCAGCGCTCCCAAGTCCCTTTGCTCTGCCGATTTCTCAATTCTCTCCCCATTTAGAAAAATGGTGTACACCTGCATTCCTCCTGTGTGTACTGGCCCGTTCTCTGACACTGTTGTCAGTGTGTTCTCACTTCATATTCACCTACGTATGTGAATAGCACTGGACGTTCCTGTACATCTAACCACATGCCTCCTCTGCTGGCAGTTCAACAGTCTGCTCAACGTCATGCCCAATATTATTGCCTGCCCTATCCTCCCATGTCCTTGTCATAAACTGCCCACAAGCCATCCAGCGCACAGTGGCGCAGTGGAAGAATTGCTGCCTCACAGCACCAGGGACCCAGGTTCGATCCTGACTACAGGTGCTGCCTGTACGGAGTTCGCACGTTCTTCCCGTGACCCACGTGGGTTTTCTATGATTTCCTGCCCCCCGCTCCAAAGATTCACAGATTTGTAGGCTAATTGGCTTCGGTAAAATTGTAAATTGGCCCTAGTGTGTGTAGGATAGTGTTTTAATGTGCGGGGATCGCTGGTTGGCATGGACTCGGTGGGCCGAAGGGCCTGTTTCCGTGCTGTATCTCTAAATTAAACTAAACTATACTAAAATTGCAAGCTAATAGTAGACTTCACTGAGACAGGATACAAAGAGACGCCATGTTCCTGAAAGTGTACAAATTCATGAGAGGAATAGATCAGTAAACGCCGAGAGTCTCTTGCCCAGGCACGGAAATCCCTATTAAAACATGGGGGGGACGGGTGGGACACAATATCCTGGCGACCGTGCGCGCATGCGCACACTCACACACACATGCGAGGCTTCGGAGGCTTTAGCCGTGCGCCTTGTGGACGGTAATTACGGGAACGACGGCCCAAGCTTACGGCCAGCGCGGAGAAACAACGCTAAACCCAGCTCAACTCTGCCTGTGTCGCCGGGTTAACCTACAGCCCTGCCTGGACTGACGGGACACCGGTCCAGAGCCGTGGACCTAGCGTTGTTTCTCCGCGCTGGCTGTAAGCCTGGGCCATATTTCCTGTAAGTCCAGGCAGGGCTGTAGGTTAACCTGGCGGGACAGGCAGAGTTGAGCTGGGTTTAGCGCTGCTTCTCTGCGCTGGCTGTGGGCCTGGGGGCACCGCGCCCGTCTGACTCCCGATGTCTCTGGCCACCCACCCACTCGGGTGGGGACGGGGATGGTCCAGTGGCAGTTAGGCAGCGATTGCAGCACCAGAGACCTGGGATCGATCCCGGCTGCGGATGAGGCGCAGGTCTGTGTCCAGGGCAGCCAAGAATGACCTACAACCTGGGCATGCAATTCAACCTCCGCTCTATGATCTTTGCTCCACCAGGACATCTCCCTCCTCCAATCCTCAGTCCCACCCCCCTACTTCCGCCTCTGACCGACACCTCCCTCCTCCAATCATTGCTCTGAATCATCGTGTCTCGCCCCCATTGCCTGCTGACTGACGTCTCTCTTGTCCAATCGGCGCCCTCGATCATCAATCCCACTCTCACTGTCGAGGAAAGCGGAGATTTCACCGCGTTTTAAAATCCGGATTACAAAAAATGGGGGGGATCGTCCCCCACCTCTCAAAACGGGGGGGACGTATCCCCCCTACCCCACCCCAGGATGTCCTCCTCATGCTCTTGCCCATAGTAGGGGAGTTGAGAACCCAATGACATAGTGTTAAGAGTGAGGGGGGAACATTTAATACGAACCCGAAGGGTAACTTCTCATACAAAGGGTGGTGGGTGTATGGAATGAGCTGCCGGAGGAGGTAGTTGAGGCTGGGACTGTCTTTTACCCAGGGTTGCGGAATCAAGAACCAGACGTCACAGGGTTAAGGTGCGAGGGGAAACATTTAAGGGGAAGATGAGGGACAACTTTTTCCACACAGAGGGTGGTGGGTATGTGGAACAAGCTGCCAGAGGAGGTAATAGAGGCAGGATGTGGACACAAGGAACTGCAAATGCTGATTTACAAAAAGTGCTGGAGTAACTCAGCAGGCCAGGCACTCTGGAAAACATGGATAGGTGACGTTTCAGGTTGGGATCTTCTTCAGACTGAGGAAGGTATTTTAACATTAACCATGGTTGCCTGGCGAGGGTCAAATGCAAGGCAGGTGGGACTGGTGTAGATGGGGGATCTTGGTCAGCATGTTTGAGTTGGGCCGAAGGGCCTGTTTCCAAAGACGTACAGGTTTGTCGGCTCATTAGCTTGGTGAAATTATAAATTGTCCCTTGTAATGTAGGGTAGTGTTAGTGTACGGGGATCGTTGGTCGGCACAGACTCGGTGGGCCGAAGGGCCTGTTTCCGGGCTGCATTTCTAAACTAAACCTCACAATGCCATTCTAGCTGTACAAGTTAATTCCCAGCTGTTATCAGACAACTGAACCATCCTATCTACAACTAGAGAGCAGTCCGGAGCTACCATCTACCTCATTGGAGACAATCAGACTATCTTTAATCGGACTTTACTGGACTTTATATGCGCTAAACGTTATTCCCTTTATACTGTACACTGTGGACGGCTCGATTGCAACAATGCATAATCTTTACGCCAATTGGATAGCAAGCGACAAAAACACCTTCCATGTACCTCACCTGACAATAAACTAAAGTAAATATCATCTGTGCAGTTTAAGCTGCTTCTTGAACCGCAAGAGGACTGTAAGTATTCACTGAGGACTTTAGTCTTCACACTCTCTAAGGTTAGTGTTTGTCACCTGTAGCTCACATTAGGCATTAACCTACAAAGTTTTTTGCAGTGTGGGAGGAAATCAAAGAACTCGGTGAAAACCCACGCAGGTCACGGGGAGACGGTACAAACTCCGTACAGACAGCGCCCGTAGTCGGGATGGAACCCGTAGTCTCCAGCGCATCAAGCGCTGTACGACAGCATCTCTACCGCGCACCAACGTGGCGCCCATGTATTCTGTGCCGCAACCTATGAAGTCAAGCTTGGAATGATAGACACGAGGTGCTGGAGTAAGTCTGCGGGTCAGGCAGCATCACTGGGGGTCATGGATAGGTGACGTTTCATGTTGGAACCCTTCTTCAGGCTAATGGCTTGTTCATCCTGATAGAAACATAGAAACATAGAAATTAGGTGCAGGAGTAGGCCATTCAGCCCTTCGAGCCTGCAGCGCCATTCAATATGATCATGGCTGATCATCCAACTCAGTATCCCGTACCTGCCTTCTCTCCATACCCTCTGATCCCCTTAGCCACAAGGGCCACATCTAACTCCCTCTTAAATATAGCCAATGAACTGGCCTCAACTACCCTCTGTGGCAGAGAGTTCCAGAGACCCACCACTCTCTGTGTGAAAAAAGTCCTTCTCATCTCGGTCCTAAAGGATTTCCCCCTTATCCTTAAGCTGTGACCCCTTGTCCTGGACCTCCCCAACATCGGGAACAATCTTCCTGCATCTAGCCTGTCCAACCCCTTAAGAATTTTAACTTGATGAAGTAAAATAACTGCTAGTCAAGAAGCCAGAAGAGACATGATGCTATTTAGTTTAGTATGGTTTAGTTTATTGTACCACCATCCTACCACATTAGGGACAATTTAAGGATTTTTTATACCAAGCCAATTAACCTACTAAACTGCACGTCTTTGGAGTGTGGATGGCAACCGAAGATCTCGGAGAAAACCCACGCAGTCACGGGGAGAACGTACTGCCATTAAAGAGAAAAAGTATGCAATACCAGAAATTCCATCAGACAGAACAAAATGGCAGCATGTAAAATGTCTTCATCACGGTGGCGCAGCGGTAGCGTTGCTGCCTCACCCGGGTTCCATCTGACTTTGGGCGCTGTCTGTACAGAGCTGGTACGTTCAGCCCAGGACTGCGTGGGTTTTCTCTGGGTGCACTGCTTTCGTCCCACACTCCAAAACGTGTAGGTTTGTCGGCTGAAGATAGAAACAAAATACTGTAGTAAGTCAGCGGGACAGGCAGCATCTCTGGAGAGAAGGAATGGGTGATGTTTCGGGTCAAGACTAGGGTTGCCAACTGTCCCGTATTAGCCAGGATATCCTGTATATTGGGTTAAATTGGTTTGTCCCATACGGGACCGTCCTTATCCCGTATTTCACCGCTACTACTCGGGTCGAGGGGACTGTTGGGTCGGAGCGCCGCGTCCGGCCCCGCCTCACCCGTCCCGACGTAGTGCAGCCCATGGAGTGCAGCAGCAGCAGCAGCGCCTCGCCCGTGGCCCCGTCGGTCGGCAGCCCGGCCAGCTGTCCAACCTTCGGACCTTCGCTTATCGCCGACACCACCACCATCCCTCCTTCTAAAGGCCAATCATCGGTTTAGAGTTGGACGGGGCGCCGGACTTTGCGAGCGACGTTACGCAGCCCCCGGGCCAAAACATCTCAGCTGGCCCGCCGGCTGGGCTTTGTGTGCAGTCCAGCACCCAGGCCAACTCATCATTCACCCAGCCACAGCCGAGTCCGTCAACGAATTGCCGTTGGGAGTTTGTCCCGTATTGTGACATTTTGTCCCTTATTGGGATTGGGAATGTTGGCAACGCTAGTCGAGATGAAGGGTAACATGAAGTTGGATAAATCAATGTTCATGCCGCTGGGGTGTAAGAAATATGAGTCGCTGGTCCTCCAATGTGCATTGGGCCTCCCGCTGACAGTGAAGGGGGCCCAGGACAGAAAGGTCAGAAAGATCAGTATGGGAATGAGAGGGGGAATTAAAATATTTGTAGGCTAATTGGCTTCAGTAAAGATTGTAAATTGTTCCGAGTAGGATGATGATAGTGTACGGGGATCGCTGGTCGGCGTGGATTGGGTGGGTTTCCACTCTGCTTCTCTAAACTAAACTAAACTAAACTAAGTGGACCTTGGATCAGTGCATGTACTTGAAGGAAAGACGTCTACGAGACCAGGAAGTGGCGCTTGGTTTGTGGAGTCATAAATTTAAAAAAAGTGTTTTTGTGGCTGGAACTATCAGGAGTGGTAATAAAGACTCTTTATACGGGAACATTGTGAAGACGTATTTGATGTGTTTGGCTACAAGACAGTTTGGGTAATGCCAGGAAAAGGTTAATTTTCACTCTCCGCAGACTCCTCTTTGGGTAAGTGAGACTGTCTTTGAGGTGGTGAGGTTAATTTTTAGTGAACTGTCCTGGACAACCGCCTAGCCTGTCTCTATCTCCAGCAGAGACAAGACCCGGTGATGTACTTCAACTCATCTTGGTTGCAAGCCAAATAGGCTGTGTGGTCGAGTGATGCGAACCAGCAGCAGTGGTGAGAGAGATGCCGCCTGGAACAGGACCTTCGGCCCATCGAGTCCGTGCCATCCATTTGCACTAATCCTGCACTGATCTAGTTATCAGCTGTCCCACTGTGCTACATACAGAGAGATGTAATCAAAGATTTTCTTTACTGCAAAAACGTACAGTATTTTAATTGCGGTTTTTGCATCCTTGCATGCTCCTTTATAACAATTTACATAACATTTTGTCAACAGTACAACTTGATTATTAAAACAAGGACAACTTCAATTCTTGATTTTTTTAAATGTATACAACAATGACCCCAATCATCACATTCCACCCACTCAATAGTCTCGACTCAACCAAAATTATTTCTGAAATATTGGTCATAAAATTGGTGCAGAAATGCCCCAAAATAAGGCTCAGAATGCACCAGAGAGCATCTAAAACCCCAGAGCTTCCAAGGCCCTTAAGTGGGCCCTGGACCCCAGCCACGAGGGACTTCGAGCTTCGCGCTCGTGATATATGCTGCGTGCACAATATTTCAGACAAAAATTTGGTAATCCTGTCATGCCACCCCCCTTTTTTGAAAAGCTTCGTAAGGGCCTGTGATGAGCGTTTGACAGCACTGGGCCTGTACTCGCTGGAGCTTAGAAGGTTGAGGGGGGACCTCACTAAAACTTACAGAATAATGAAAGGCATCGATGTGGATGTGGAAATGATGTTTCCACTGGTCTAGGACAAGAGGGCACAGCCTCAAAATTAAAGGGCGCTCTTTTAGAAAGGAGGTAAGGAGGAACTTCTTTAGTCAGAGGGTAGTTAATCTGTGGAACTCATTGCCACAGAGGGCTGTGGAGGCCAAGTCAGTGGATATTTTTAAGGCAGAGATAGACAAATTCTTGATCAGAACGGGTGTCAAGGGTTACGGGGAGAAGGCAGGAAAATTGGGATTATGAGGCAGAGATCAGCCATGATTCAATGGCGGAGTGGACTCGATGGGCCGAATGGCATAATTCTATTGCTATAACTTGTAAAATTGTGAACTTATGATAAATTGAGATGAGTAGGAGGGTCTTGACCCAATATGTCACCTATTCCTTTCCTCTAAAGATGCTGTGAAGTTACTCCAGCGTTTTGTGTTGATTTTCTATAATTTGAGATGATCTTGACTGCATCAGACTGGTGGACTGGTTGAGCGGAGGCCTGATAGAAGTTTATACAATTATGAGAGGCAGATATTTTTAGTTCTTCATTCAAAATACGGCATGGAAGTAGGCCCTTCGACCCATCGTGTCCATGCCGACCATCGATCACCCGCACACTGGATCTATCCTACACACTAGCGAGAACTTCTAGAAGCCAATTAACCTACAAACCTGCACGTCTTTGGAGTGTGGGAGGAAACCGGAGCGCCCGGAGGAAACACGGGGAGAACGTACAAACTCCTTTTGGATGGCACCCGTAGTCAGGATCGAACCTGGGTCTCGGGCGTTGTGAGGCAACAACTCTACCGCTGCGCCAGCGTGCCGCCTCCTTTTAGAGATGCATTGTGGAACCCGGTCGTTCGGCTCACCGAATCTGCACTGACCAACTATCACCCGGCACTAATCTTGTAGTAATCTAATCTAATTTTATTTGCTCCATATTACCACTCCCTACAGATA